>JBCFYV010009986.1:0-24712 GCA_039000515.1 Timema cristinae
GCCCGTCTAGTGTGCAAGTCACCAGCTCAAGGAATTCACTACAAAGTAGTCGGGTCCAATATTCGAGGCATTATTTTTTTTCTCTTCAAAATTAGGGAGGGTCTTTATTTGTGAGTAATACTGTGAACAAGTTTACCTTCATTATCTTTACTTCTTCAGTCTTGGTAAAAATAAGTTCTTTAGATTAAAGTTCTGCTGCCACAAAGAACGTTGTTTTTAAGGAATATGAAAGCTTGTAACTCAGTCGAATACAATATTTGCTAGCTGTTCACAAATACACTTAAAATCACATAAAAAATATTATTACTAAGCTGATCAAGTCACTTATATTTTAAAGAAACAAAATAACATTTTAAAGTTATTGGTTTAGAAAGTAAATCATCTAATAATATGTAACTAATATCCTGAGAATAATGAAAAGAGCCTGCCTGGATATATTCTATCCTAATATAAACAAAGGGGGGTGCCATGCTGAAACACATTAAATATTCTCAAAGCATGAATAGAAGTAAGAGTTTTTTTACACTAGTTTTTATGCATGCAAAAATTATTATATTGTTTAATTTAATATAACTTAACACACTAAATTTACTTGGAAAATGTTTGATTGTACATTTTGTTGTTGTTGTAAATCTAGTTACTACCCTTACATACAATTAAAATACTTAAGATTTTTTCCATATTAATTAGTTTGTAGCGTACATCACAGCTCAGAATAGAAACAATTGAACAAAATAGATTATTTCAGGCGTCAGTATTTTATTGGCATATCGTTGAAGTCGTATTTTTCCCCAAGTGAAGTAGAAGCTGATGTTTGTTTCCAAGTCAAGTCGAAGTTTCATTCCCCTCCCCCCTGTAGTGTTGTATACCCTAAGGAACTCGTTGCAGTATGATGTACTGGACTGACTGGGCGAGTGCCGGCACTCACAAGGGAAAGATTGAGAGCGCGTGGATGGACGGCAGCAACAGGAAGACGTTCTGCAAGACGGATCTGCAGTGGCCCAACGGACTCAGCATCGACTACCCCTCCAAGAAATTGTACTGGTGCGATGCTTATCTGGACAAGATTGAAAGAATCAACCTGGACGGAACTTCTAGAGAAGTAACATCATATATATATACTTGCAGTCTAGCACCAGAATGACTAACAGCTACTTAAAACTAGCCAACCAATGTTGCAAGGACTGAGAAGACTCAATTCTAAATAAATGTTACCAGCAATAATCCTATAGATGACACAATAGTTCATACTTTTCTCATACTGTCTGTTATAGTTTGTGACAAGGCTTTCAAACATCATCAAATCACTTATTAAGCTACTCTAAATTAACTTGTATCAGATTAACTTGCCTACATCATTATTTATTATTTAAAGTGCCCTCCAAGATACACATTTTAAATCAAAATGTTACAACCATATTTGAACAATAATAAAATTTCAAAACTTATTAATCAGTAAACTGCCTTAAAGAATTTACCTCCAAAAACCAAGCATACAGTGTTATTTGTAATGTAAAAACTCCCTATGTATCCATTTTAAACAAAATTGCTACACCCAATTTTGAAAACTGTTGAGTTCTCAATAATCATGTGGTCAGTAAACTAATGCGCTCTGACCAAACAAACATTTAAATATCAGGTTTTAACAAGTACATCAAACAGTGTTTGCTGTAGCCCAGCGACAGACAGACAAGTGTAAGATCACCTTATTGGATTCAGGGAATATAAAAACTAAAGGTTTACCACGAACAAAAGTAAAAATGGCGCACCTGTATAGGAATGTTTGCGCCATGTTTTACAAACTATTTGGGCTAGTCACATTTAATTACACTCAATAAGTCGGCAAGATGAAGGTAAAATTGAGAGGAAATGTGTATGTATTTGCAAGGAGGGAGGTAGGAATCCATTTAGGAAAAAAACACCCTCAATTAACTGGGCCTGTATTTGAACCCCCGACCTCCTAAGATGGAACGCAGTCTCAGTAACTAAATATGAATATTGTTATTTCAGTTGGTTTTTTGACGGGTCACAGTTGGAACCATCCGTACGGGCCCCGCCTACCACAACGAGTATCTGTAACTGGACAGAATTCCAGAAAGGAACTGTTCAGAAACTGCACATTCACAATAAAACCTTGGAAAAAACTTGCTGAAGAGTTTGCCTCCCGTATTTGAGATCAAAGTGTTTGACAACCTCGTCACAAACTGTGAGCTTTGTCTGCTAATTGTTAGTATTACTTGTATTATTAGTTGGAACTCGTCACCCAAACTGATGAGCTTTGCCCTACTTTTTGTTAGTATTACTTGTATTATTAGTTGGAACTCGTCACAAATTGGTGAGCTTTGCCTCTATTGTTAGTATTACTTGTATTATTTTGTTGGAACTCGTCACAAACTGGTGAGCTTTGCCTGTATTGTTAGTATTACTTGTATTATTTGTCGGAACTCGTCACAAACGGTGAGCTTTGCCTGCTATTGTTATTTATTACTTGTATTATTTGCCGGAACTCATCACAAACTGGTGAGCTTTGCCCCCCTCTTGTTAGAAATTACTTGTTATTTATTTGTCGGAACTGTCACAAACTGGTGAGCTTTGCCTGCTATTGTTAGTTTTACTTGTATTATTTGCCGGAACTCATCACAAACTGGTGAGCTTTGCCCCCCTTTGTTAGTATTACTTGTATTATTTGTCCGAACTCGTCAACAAACTGGTGAGCTTTGCCCGCTCTTGTTAGTATTACTTGTATTATTAGTTAGAACTCATCACAACTGGTAAGCTTTGCCTACTATTGTTAGTATTACTTGTTTTTATTTGTCGGAACGCGTCACAACTGGTGAGCTTTGCCCGCTACTTGTTAGTAATTACTTGTATTATTAGTTGGAACTCGTCACAAACTGGTGAGCTTTGCCTGCTAATTATTAGTATTACTTTTTATTATTTGTCAGAACTCGTCACAAACTGGTGAGCTTTGCCTTCTCTTGTTAGTATTACTTGTATTTTTTAGTTGGAACTTGTCACAAAACTGTGAGCTTTGCCTGCTATTGTTAGTATTACTTGTATTATTGCCGGAACTCAATCACAAACTGGTGAGCTTTGCCCGCCCCTTGTTAGTATTACTTGTTTTTTGTGGGAACTCGTCACAAAACTGGTGAGCTTTGCCTGCATTGTTAGTATTACTTGTATTATTTGCCGGAACTCATCAAAAAACTGGTGAGCTTTGCCCGCTCTTGTTATATTACTGTAATTATTTTCGGAACTCGTCACAAACTGTGAGCTTTGCCCGCTCTTGTTATTTATTACTTTGTATTATTAGTTAGAACTCATCACAAACTGGTAAGCTTTCCCCTACTATTGTTAGTTTTTACTTGTATTATTTGTGGGAACTCGTCACAAACTGGTGAGCTTTGCCTTAATTGTTAAAATTACTTGTATATTAGTTGGAACTCGTCACCAACTGGTGAGCTTTGCCTGCTATTATTAGTTTTAAACTTGTATTATTTGTCAGAACTCATCACAAACTGTGAGCTTTGCCTGCTATTATTAGTTTTACTTGTTTTAAATTTGTCGGAACTCGTCACAAACTGGTGAGCTTTTCCCGCTCTTGTTAGTATTACTTGTATTATTAGTGGGAAAATCGTCACAAACTGGTGAGCTTTGCCCGCTGTTGTTAGTATTACTTGTATTATTAGTTGGAACTGTCACAAACTGGTGAGCTTGCCTACTATTTTTTAGTATTACTTGTATTATTAGTTGGAACTCGTCAAAAAACTGGTGAGTTTTTGCCTGCTATGTTAGTATTACTTGTATTATTTGTCGGAACTCGCCACAAACTGGTGAGCTTTGCCCGCTCTTGTTAGTATTACTTGTATTATTTGTCGGAACTCGCCACAAGTCAAGGCCCCACTCGGGAACTTAAAACTCCTAATATATTAAAACATATAACTTGATCATTAGATCTAATTCATAAGGTTTTTTTTCTATAAAATAATACATTTATTTTTTAAATATGAAATCTCGCAATCATAGCTGTTTTTTGTATTATGGTATCTTGATATTTCTATTAAGGCGATTGGTCTTTTTATTTGGAGTGGAAATGCAGAGCCATGGGGAAAAAACGATTATCTTCAAGCATTTTTAATGTTTTGCAATTTTCTTTTTGGAAACGGTTTGTTCAAGAATAGACGCAATGTTCGTTAAGTATACTTTTTTACACACAACCACCTCTATTATTTTAACAGTGAACAAATATCGATAAAATTGACATTTTTTCAATATATTAACTGCCAGCTTTATAACAAAACATAAAAAAGTTTAACAATTAATAAACATCAATACATTATCTTAGAAGGGGTGTTGAGAATATTAACATAAAAATTTCTCTCGTTCTCAAAAAAACTGATATCTCCAAACGTTATGATTTACCATCTTCGGTTTTCATGATCCTTGTTCTTGTTGGCGCGGAGGAGACTTGGTCGGTTTTTTGAAGCCACGCCACATCCTTTCACCATCCCACACAATAGGTTTTAGACTTGCACTCAACAGGGCTACATTAAATAGTCATTTTTTATTAAATAAATCCTCATATAGCGTTTACAGCCTTTAGCCTTTGGGCATCTTCCTCTCTCTCTTTCTTCACCATCTTCCTCCATTGTTTTACCCAAGTCCCTGTACTTCTCTGCCCAGAACCTTGTTAACCTTCCCAGCACGCTCCTCTTTCTCCATACCACACTTCCTGGTTTCCCCCACTATTATTATTACAATTTTAAATTTTAAAGTTATGTTACACTCGTCGAATTTATTAATTTAATTGTTGTGCCTTCCAGGGTCAAATGCTTGCTCAAAACAAAAAAACGTTCCGAACTGTGCCTGTCCACTCCAAACGGTTCAACCTGTTCCTGCCGAGAGGGGTAGCGCCAATAAAACGTTTGCACTCTCCAGCCCAACCCTACACCCCCCTTCGGGGGCCCCCCAAACTTCTTCCAGTGCGGAAGAACCTGCCTGCATCGACAAGAAATAGTGTGTATGGGACGTGATGCGGAAAAGGGAAGTGACGAAACATCGGACCAGGGAAGATGGGTGGGGACTCTGGAGCGGTCGCATATTCCTGTGAGACTCGGAGCGGTTGCATATTCCATAGCGAATCTGGGCGGGTTTGCATTTCCATAGCGAACTTGGGCGGTCAATTTCCAAACAACACTGCCCAAAAATACATGGTTTGTGTGACTAAAATACAAAATATCACGCCATGTTTTAAAAACAACAATTTATTGTAATTTAAAAAGCAGTGAAAGGATGAATTGACTTCAGAGAACTCTCTTCCAAAACACCATTTCCCGTGTGACGGCAACCGTTGCATCCACAATACTGCTTGTGAGGGAGATAAGGACTGCACTGACGGGCACCGATGGGGATCCCTCACAAGTAACCGCAACCAACTGCGGCCCCACGCAGTTCACCTGCAAAAGTGGGGCCGCTGTATCCCCAGCCCTGCCCTGCACTCCGACCCGGGATGCGGGACAAAGATACGTCGGAGAACACGACAACTGCAGAAACGTCTTCCTTTCTGACAACATCAGCGAGCTACCCTTGTGGACAATGCTTTGCAACATGTGCTTGTCAGCGAGCTACCCTTTGTGGACATGCTTGCAAAGCGCGGTCACGAGCTTTTTCCTTTGTGGACAATGCTTAAAAACATGCTGCTTGTCAGCGAGCTACCCTTGGGACTGCTTCAACATGCTGCTTGTCAGGAGCTACCCCTGTGGACAATGCTTGAAACATCGCTTGTCAGCGAGCATCCTTGGAAAATGCTTAAAACAGCTGCTTGTCAGGACTATCTTGGGGGACAATGCTTAAAACATGCTGCTTGTCACGGGCTATCCTTGGGGACAATGCTTACAACATCTGCTTTTCACGACTATCCTTGTGGACAATGCTTACAACATGTGCTGTACGAGCTACCTTGTGGAATGCTTACAACATGCGTTTGTCAGCGAGCACCCTTGTGGACAATGTTTACAAATGGCTTGCAGCGGCTACCTTGTGGAAAAATGCTACAACATGCTGTTGTCACGAGCTATCCTTTGTGGACAATGCTTACAACATGCTGTTGCACGAGAAACCTTTGGGGGAAAAGTTTAAACAGCTGCTTGTCACGAGCTATCCTTGTGGCAATGCTTACAACATGCCTTGTCAGCGACATCCTTGTACAATGCTACAACATGCTGCTTGTCAGCGAGCTACCCTTTTGGACAATGCTTAAACATGCTGCTTGGCGAGCTACCCTTTGTGGACAATGCTCAATGCTGTTGCAGCGAGCTATCCTTGTGGACAATGCTTACAAATGCTTTTTTGTCAGCGAGCTACCCTTTTGGGGACAATGCTTGAACGCTGCTTGTCTGCGAGCAAACCCCCTGTGGAAAGTTTGCAACATGCTGTTTGTAGCGACATCCTTTGGACAATGTTTAAACATGCTGTTGCAGCGGTTTCCCTTGTGGACAATGCTTGAACTCGTTTGTTGCGAGCTACCCGGGGACAATGCTTGCAACTGCTGCTTGTCAGCGAGCTACCTTGTGGACAATGCTTACAACAGGTAGAGAAATATATAGCACATCCGGGCCCCTTCACAAATTGTTGCAATAAAAAAATCTCCCCCTTTGCTGTTTTATAAATTTAGCCTGCTCATGTTTCTACAGAAAATTTAGGAATAAATAATTTTTAATTTTAAAAATTTTTTGTATGTTTTGCCCTTATCAAGATTAACAAAAAACCCCAAAGGACATATGAAATGTTTTTTTTAAACAAATCTTTTCGACCATTTAATGGAAATGAAAATAAAATAAACATAATTTTAATATAACACTAAAATATTTTTTTTTTTATAAAATAAAAATTTTAAAAATTTTATTATTGAATATAATGTTCTTCAAAAAGGGTTACAAAGATTAAAACTCTCGGGTTGAGTAGAAATCCCTTGAGCTTTTTTTGCTAAACAAATCTAAAAATTTAGGTAAAAATTTTTTAAAAAAATAAATTTTGTCGTATTTTTCTCAATTACTTTTAAATTAATTGTCACCCCTTTAACAACCCCCCCTTTCTACACCCTTTTTTTGGTCTGTCCAGTCGACTGGTTTTAAAACTCTCAACATTATTATAAAATAAAAGGTGTTTGTAAAAAAAACCTGATAGTTTTTAAAAACTATCATTTTAAATTTTTCAAATCATTCACCCTTATAGCTAGTGCCAAATTACCCTCATTTCCCAGGGAAATGGGGAGTGATTGGGGGATGCGGGGGGGGAAGCGGGGGGTTTGGGGCATCTCCCTAAAAAAATTTTTGTTATGTTCAAAAAACTAAAAATTTCATTATGATGATAAAGATAATAGAGAGACTTATATACAAATTTCCTTACTATTTTATTTTGTATTTGTTAGGAAATATTTTATTTTCTAATTTAAGTGAAATTTTGTTGGGTCTGTTCCTCTGAAAATTTAGAGCTATTGGTGCCTTTTTTTGATGGTACATTTACCCAATCAAAACCAAATTTACTATCAATATTTAAAAAAATCGTCCAACATTTTTGCTCAGTCCCCCAACATGTTTTTTACGACAAAGGGCCCCGGGCTCGATTCCTGTTGTGGCTAAAAATTTATCTTTGATGAAAATAGGATTTACCCTTTCCAAGATAACTTAAGGGCCCGGGGATAGTTGTGCCTGCCCCTAGTCTTAAAAATCTTCTAGGTAATGAAGGATGGGAAGACATTTTTTTGCAAATGTGAAATGATTTTTTTTTTTTCGGGGGGCGTAGGTATCCTAAAGTCTCCCCCCAGTTTGTCTGGACAAAAAACACTTGCCCCATTGCTACTTCTGTGACGGAGCGATGATGCGGGGTGGTGCGGCGAGGATGTCAGGTTTTTTGTGACATCAAATAGGTGGAGCCCCTTCCTGAACATAACTATGAACATCACTTGTGATTGACGGAAGCAACAGTGACAACTGTTCTTTGTGTGTTTGTCCAGGTTACTGCGCTGGGGACGCTTTCTGTCTCCCGCAAAGTGTCAAGTGAAACGGATAACGCTGCAGCGAGGGAAGCGATGAACCCAAAGTGCCGGCCCCGCCCCAATCCCAAACTCCTCCTGGGGCGTGAGAGCACGAGTTCCAGTGCGGGGATGGGGCTGCATCAGGAAACAGTTCCTTCGAGGGTCACGGGGACTGTATCGATGGTTGGGGAACAACACTCCTGCCTGGGTAAAAAACAAAGCAAAACTATTTTCACTTTTTTGTCCCAAACCCTTCCCTTCCCACTCCCTCCTGAAGTTTTCTAACAAGGTCTGGAGGGGGCCCATTATATCAGCTCCCAAATACGTTTGATTAGCAAATAAACCCAAACAATAGACAAACTTTTAAACCCATCAGCTCATTCTTCAAAAAATACTTGCATCTCACACACGAACATCCCAATTTTTGACAACAAGAGGATTTTTGTTGAAGAAGGGGGGGTGGGGGGGTCACTTAAAATCTTGCTTGTCTCTGAAAATTTGTTGTTGACATCTGTCATCATTTATTCCCGGGTTTTATGTGCTTGGTATAAAAAGCCAAATTAAATCACTGGTGTTCCACCATTTTTGGGTTTTGGGGGAAATGCTCTGAAAAAATATTTTTTCATCTACATCTTTATTTCAGGGAAAAATTTTCCCATGCTCTTTAAAATATGAATAAAAAACCCGAACGCTCGAAAAAAAGGAACGTATTTATTCTGAATAAAAAACCAAAACCCATTTCATTGGGGGAGCAAGAAAAAAACATTAACAGGCCAGCCACTCATGCAGTGATAGGAAATTAGCCGGGCAGTGTAGAGAATATATACTCATGCCGTGATAAAAATTTTAATAGCTATGGCATGAAAAGAATATATACTTGGCGTGTAGAGAATAAAAGTATGACGTGAAGAGAATATAAGCTCATGGCAGTGAAAGAGAATATATAGCCAGGCAGTGATAAGAATATATACTCATGAAGTGATGAGAATATATAGCTCAGGGGCATGTAGGGGATATATAGCCAGACAGTGATAGAGAATATATAGTCAGGGCGTGAAAAGGAATATTAGCTCAGGGGCAGTGTAGAGAATATTACTATGACATGAAGAGAATATAAGCCATGGAGTGATAGAGGTAATATTCTTGGCATGATAAGAATATATACCATGGCAGTGATAAGAATAATAGCTATGGCGGGGAAGAAAAATACCATGGCATGATAGAGAATATATAGTTTTACATGATAAGAAATAAAAATCATGGCGTGAGAGAAAATATAGTCAGGGAGTGATAGAGAATATTTGCTCATGCAGGATGAGAATTAGCTCATGACAGTTTTGAGAATAAATAGTCAGGGCAGTGATAGAGAATATTAGCTCATGGCATGAAGAAAATAATAGCTCATGACAGGATAGAGAATATATATCATGGCAGTGATAGGGGATATATGCTCATGCAGGATAGAGAATATAAGCCATGGCAGTGAAGAGAATAATAGTATGGCATGATAAGAATATTTAGCTCATGACATGATAAGAAATATAGTCAGGCGTGATAGGGGATATTATTTCTTGGCAGTGATAGAGAATAATACCTGGCAGTGATAGAGAATATATACCCATGGCAGTGATAGAGAAATATAGTCAGGCAGTGATAGAGAAATATGCTCATGCAGTGATAGAGAAAAATTAGTCATGGCATGATAGGAATATATAGCCAGGGCAGTGAAGAGAATAATAGCTCTGGCAGGATAGAGATATTGCCATGACAGTGATGAAAATATAAAGCTCATGGCAGTGATAGGGGTAAATAGACGTGATAGAGAATATATACTCTGGAGTGAAAGGTATAAGCTCATGACAGTGATAGAGAATATATAGCTCGGGCGTGATAGAGGAATATATTTTGGCAGTGATAGAGAATATATAGCCAGGGATGATAGAAAATAATAGCTCATGGCATGAAGAGAAAATACCAGACAGTGATGGGAAAATATATAGTCAGGGCGTGAAGAGGATAAAAAGTTTTTGGCATGATAGAGAATATATATCATGGCAGTGATAAAAAATATATAATTTGTCCATTAAGTAAAATTTTACAGTCATTTAACTGACAGAAGCACGTAATGTACGACACAGTACACATTGTGCGATTAAAACTTAAAAATATTAAAACATTTGTTTCACTTTTCAGAATTACCTAAACTTTGAGTTTTTTTTATTAAATTTTTTCATTTACTTTATTTTTTTCTAAACTTTCAAACACACTTTGTATTATTGACATTATTGACTGTTTTCTTTTTTATTGTAATCTAGTTTTTTCTTATGAACTCTTATACTGTATTTTATGATTTTTTAAATTCTGTTTGCCTATGTTCCAGGATCTGCTCCTGCCCCACCAAACTCCTGTGCCCGAGTGTGAACCCCGCTCGGGCAAAAAACAACACCAAGGTTTCTCCCATCGACCCTTGTGTGACGGGAAGAAGGCTGTGACGGGGAGGGGTCGGGGAGCTCAGATGTGGCATCACAACTGTCCTCTACACCAACTTACTTTTCCTCTCTTTTGTGTTTTTGGTCTCCTCTTTTATAGTTGCGTTGCTATTTCATTCCCCCCTGATGATTTTCAATGATAAACCTAGGTAGGGTTTTGGGTGGTAAGAATAGATTATCTTAGAGAGGCAATAAATACCTTTTTGTCCAGGGGGAGCGTGCAGAGTGTGGTATTGTAAAAGCTATATTAAAAGTTTCCACCCTTCTATCCTGATTCTTCTTCCAAGCATCACTAAGCTACAATCAGAGTTCAAATAAACATTCCCTTTACAAAATGTCCCATCCATTTTTTTCCTCTTAAAATAGGGAAAAATTTCAATACACGTTTTGGGCTGTACATCAGGGGGTGACATGGAAAACTATTTTTGGGCGTACATGCAGTGGGGTGACATGGACATATTGGGCTTACATGAAAGGGGGGGTGAATGGAACTATATTGGGGTACATACAGGGGGGACGGGAACATATTGGGCTGTAAATGCAGGGGGGGACATGGAACTATATTGGGCGTACAGCAGTGGGGTGAAATGGAACAAATTGAATATTTTTGTTTTTGAAAAAAGGAAAAATTTGGGAACAGACTTGATAAACTCTTTTTTTTTAATTTGAAAGTTAAAAATAACAATTTTATTAGAAACATTTTAAAAAGAACTCAAAAATCCCTTTTTAAAAATAATATTTATTTAAAATAACTAATAATAAATATAGAAAAGTTTTTCGATTACCCGTGCTAATATTATTATCACTATTACCTTTTTCCCAGCATAGAACCGGGAAACCGAAACACAAATGCTTGCTTATGTTTCGGCAGCAGATGTGTGTTTACACCAGCGGTGCTCCATACGTTCAAACACTCCGGGAGGGCATCTGTGTTCTTGTCCCGGCCTCTATCTCATTGATGGGGTGACGGTCTAAAGCCCACCCATTGACGCTGGGGGACTGCCCCATTTTGCCAACAATTAAACATCGACACAATGTTCCTGCATGGAGGGCTACCACCTATGACGACCAGTTCACGTGCAAAGCACGGGTCTGTTCTGTTGTTTTGTTTTTTTTGACTGGAAAGTCGGGTTTTTCTGTCTGTATTGTTACTTAAAGGAGCCCAGCAGTGTTCTGTCTGTTTGTTACTTGATGGAGCACATGCAGTGTTCTGTCTGTTTGTTACTTGACTGGCACATTCGTGTTCGTCTGTATTGTACTTGACTGGAGCACTGTCATTTTGTCTGTATTTTTTATTTAAATGGAGCACATGTCGTGTTTGTCTTATTGTTATTGCTGGAGCAAGCAGTGTTCTGTCTGTATTTTACTTGACAGGCACATGTCGGGTTTTGTCTGTATTGTTATTACGGGGCACATGTCAGTGTTCCTGTCTGTTTTGTTACTTGACTGGAGCACTGTCAGTTTCTGTCGTATTGGTTACTTGACTGGAGACATTCAGTGTTTGTCTGTATGTTACTGAGGGAGCACATGTCAGTGTTCTGTCTGTATTTTTACTTGAGGGCACATGTCAGTGTTCTGTCGTATTGTTACTTGACGGGAGCACATGTCAGGTTCTGTCTGTATTTTACTTACTGGGCACATTTCAGTGTTCGTCTGTTTTGGGTTTTATTTGAGGGAGACAGTCATGTTCTGCTCTTTTGTTATTTTGACGGACACATTTTCATTTCTGTCTGTTTTGTTATTTGACTGGAGCAAAAAGTCTTGTTCTGTCTGTATTGTTACTTGCAGGACACATGTCAGTGTTCTGTCTGTTTTGTTACTTGACTGGGCACATGTCATGTTCGTCTGTATTGTTACTTGACTGGAGAAAAATTCATGTCTGTCTTTTTTGTTACTTACTGGAGCACATGTCAGGTTTAAATCCTCCTTTAAACCAATGTAAAGAAAAAATAAGACTTGATTTGTCTAATAAAATTTTTGTATTTAATATAAAAGGGTATTCAAATTTAAAAGTCTATTTTGGTCACAATATGGCAATCTTAAAAAATTTAACAAAAACATTTTTACTTCTTTAACAATGTTCTATTGGTAAAGGGGGAAAAACATTTTTAGTCTCAGAACTTTTATTAAAAATAATTTTAAAACAGCTATTTCTCTTTTTTAAAGACAATGCCCGCAAAAAAAAAAATTCAAAAACAAGGTCATGTGCTACCCAAAAAAAATTATATTGTTTTAAACGTAATTTTCACTAAAATTGTCACAATTTACTATTTATTATTCACAAAAAAAAGGACAAGTTTTTGAACATTGCGAAAAGTCCAAAGTATTTTGATATTCATTTTAAAATCAAATAAAAAATGTAAAATATCAGCGAAATGAAAAAGTTGCTCCTTATAATGTCTGTTTGCAGACAAGCGACGCGTTTTTTTCTCTTCAGTAACCGGCACGAATGCCGGGTTTTGACCCTCAGAGTTCAAAGTGAAAAGCACGATCTGGCTGAAGAAAACAATCGCTCTCGATTTACCACATAAGCGTCCAACAGATATTTGGACCGATTTTCGATACAAGATATACAGGGGCACCCTCATTTGGCAGTGTGAGTCCACAATTTCTAGAATTTTTTTATTAAGCTGCAGTACAGAATACTTTATTCACCATGTCGAGTAAGTTGTGGGAACTTCGGTTTTTATTCAAATTAGGTCGAATTGGATTTTTAAAATTAATGGACCAAAATTTAAGTTTAATATTTGATAAAAATTGTTTTTGTTTAAAAAAAAAAAAATTGTGAATATTTATATAAATTTATAGACAAAAAAATTATCTAGTTAAAAATTTTATAAAAAAAAATACCATCTGTTTACCCCAAAGGTCTTACCTTGACGATTAAAACTATCCCCCATATTTTTTAAGCTACACCATAGTGTAATCAGTCAAGGGAAACCTTTCAGGTAAACAGATGGTACAATTTTTTCCAAAAATTGATAAACTGTTACGTTACTTTAATTGGGGCCCCGACTACAGGGGGTTTTACATAATATATATTTTGTATGGCAATTTTTATTGGTGAAAACCGAATTGTCAAAACTGGGAAATTGTTCCCAAGCAAGCGAATTCAAAGTTGACGAATGCCCCTTTTTTTCACTTCACAATGTACGTACGCTGTCATTTTATTGTGCAAGTAAGGTTGACAATCTTTTGTTCTTGTCATCGCGCTCCTGTCATATGAATATTTTTTTTGGGGTCTAAAAGACAAGCTGATGCATTGTAAGAATCAGTCTGCATCAGGGAAATCAATATGGGGTTTAAGTAGAATCAGTCTGCATCGGGAATCAATAGTGGGGTTCAATAAAATCGTCGCATAGGGGAAACAATAGTGGGTTCAAGTAAGAAACAGCTGCATCGGGAAAAATGTGGGGTTCAAGTAAGAACAGTCGCCTCAGGGAATCAAAGTGGGGGTTTTAAAATAAAATAGTCGCACAGGGGAATCAAAAGTGGGGTTCAAATTTAAAACAGTCGCATCAGGGGAAACAATAGTGGGGTTCAAATAAAACAGTCGCATCAGGGAATCAATATGGGGGGCAAAGGGGCAGTTCTTTTCTGAAAAACAAATTGAGACAAAAGGTTGTCCATACATAAATTAGTTTTAAACTGTCCAGGAGTGGGTTAACATGTTGCACACCGGCTTGAGAACAGCCAAACCGGCCAACATTTTGTTGTGTTTATTAAGCGTAATTAACCACTAAAAGATTTTGTTTGGACTTTTTTTTGTTTTAAGAAGAAAAAATCAATTTAAAAAAACTTTGTGTGGTGGGTTTTGTTAAAAAAAATTTTTTTTTTCAAATTTATTAGCAAAAGAAAAAATCTGACACTTTTGTTTCAAAGGCTAGACAAAAATTTCATAAAGAATTCAAATTAGATGGAAAAAAAAAAAAATTTATGCCTAATAATAAATTTGCCCCAGTGGGAGCCATTTTGACAAGTACCAAAAGATGGTAGAGAGTGTTATGAATGTTTAAAAAAAAAAGATTAAAATTTGTTTTTCTCTGAGAATGCAGCCCCCTAGTATTATTAACTAGGCAGTCCAGGAGACATTAACAAGGACCCAGATAGCTGGTTGGTACAATAGTACTTCACTAACCAAAATAGCTCGGGTGGGTAACAATATAACTTACCACCCGAGATAGCTCGGGTGTGGGAACAATAAACTTAATAGCCCCCAAAAGCTCGGGTTGGGAACAAAAATACTTAAACCCAGCCCAGATAGCTCGGGGGTGGTAACAAAGAACTTACGCTAGCCCCAGTAGCTCGGTGTGGTAAAATAGATACTTACGCTAAACCCCAATAGCTCGGTGTGGGAACAATTATACTTACCAGCCCGAGATAGTCGAGTGTGGGAACAATAGATACTTACACTAGCCAGATAAGCCGGGTTGGGAACAATAGATACTTACGTAGCCCCAGATGTCGGTGTGGGAACAATAATACTTACGCTAGCCCGAAATAGTCGAGTGGGTATCAAAAGATACTTACACTAGCCCCATATAGCTCGGGTTGTAACAATATATACTTACGCTACCCAGATAGCTTGGGGGTGGTAACAAAGATACTTTCCTCCAATATAGTCGGTGTGGTAACAATAGATACTTTCACTAGCCAGAAATAGCCCCCGGGGTGGGAACAAAATATACTTTTCGCTACCCGGGTAGCTCGGGTGTGGTAAAAAAAAACTTACCTAGCCCGAGATAGCCCGATTGGTCAAAGATACTTACATAGCCAAAATATAGCTCGGGGTGGTAAAATTAACTTCGCTAGCCCAATACTTGGGTGTGGGAACAATTAAACTTAAAACCCAGCCAGATATACCGGGTGTGGGAACAATAGATTTACATAGCCCGATATGCTCGGGGGTGGTAACAATATACTTCGCTAGCCCGAGATAGCCGGGGGGTTTGGGAAAATAGATACTTACGCTGCCCGAGATAGCTCGGTGTGGTAACAATATATAATTTTGCTAGCCCGGATAGCTCGGTGTGTACAATTACTTACACTGCCAATATAGCTGGGGGGTGGAACAATATATACTTACGCTTTTGCCCCCAATAGCTTGGGTGTGGTAACAATAGATACTTACACTACCAGTATAGCTCGGGTGTGGAACAAAGATATTACACTAGCCAGATAAGCCGGTGTGGTAAAAATAAAATTACATAGCCCAAGATAGCCGGGGTGGAAAAAAAGATACTTACACTAGCCCAGATAGCCGGGGTGGGTAACAAAAAAGATACTTACACTAGCCCCCGTAGCCGGGGTTGGTAACAATAATACTTTAAAACCCCGATAAGCTTGGGTGTTTTTGGGAAAAAAATTTAAAATTTTCGCTAGCCCGAGATAGCTCGGGTTTGGAAAAAAATAGATATTTCGCTAGCCCAGATAGCTCGGGTGGGTAACAATATATACTTACGCTAGCCCGAATAGCTCGGGTGTGGAAAATAGATCTTCACTCCCCGTTATAGCTCGGGTGGTAACAATATTACTTTTCGCTACCAATATAGCTTGGGTGTGGTAAAAATAGATACTTCGCTGCCCGGAAGCTCGGGGGTGGTAAAATATATAAATTAACCTAGCCCGAATAGCTCGGGTGTGTAACAATAGAAATTACACTAGCCAAAATGCCGGGTGTGGTAAAAATAATACTTACCTAGCCCGATATCTTGGGGGTTTTGGAACAATAATACTTACGCTAGCCCGGGTAGCTCGGGTGGGGAACAATAGATACTTACACTAGCCCGAGATAGCTCGGGGTGGTAACAATAATATTCGCTAGCCAATATAGCCGGGTTTGGGAACAATAGATACTTACGCTGCCGGGGTGCTGGGGGGGTAAAAAAATAATATACACTAGCCAGATATACTGGGTTGGTAACATATTACTTACGCTACCCAGATAGCTCGGGGTGGTAACAATAGATACTTACCTAGCCCTTTTGCCGGGTGTGGAAAAAAATACTTACACTAGCCCAGATAGCCGGTTTGTAAAATAGATACTTACGCTAGCATGAAATACCGGTTGGTAACAATAAACTTACCTAGCCCAGATAGCTCGGGGTGGAAAAATAATACTTACATAGCCAGATTAGCTGGGTGGGAACAATATATACTTACGCTACCAGATATAGCTTGGGTGGGTAACAATAAATACTTACAAATGCGAATATTTGCTCGGTGTGGTAAAAAAATATCTTTGCTAGCCAGATATACTCGGGTTTTTGGTAAAAATGAAATTACGCTAGCCAGATAGCCGGGGTGGTAAAATATAACTTACGTTAGCCCCAATGCCAAAGGGGTGGGACAATAGATATTACACTAGCCTGAGATGCTGGGGTGTGGTAACAATAGATATTTCACGCCGATTACTCGGGTTGGTAACAATATATACTTACGCTAGCCCAGATAGCTCGGGTGTGGTAACAATGAACTTACACTCCAAAAAGCTGGGTGTGGTAAAAATAGAAATTACAACCCAAGATAGCTTTGGGTAGGGAACAAAAGAAAATTCACTAGCCCCAAAATAGTCGGGGGTGGGAACAATAGTACTTCGACCAATTTTAGCTTGGGTTTTGGGGAACAATAATATTACGCTAGCCGAGAAACTGGGTGTGTAAAAATTATATTACGCTACCCCAGAAGCTGGGTGTGGTAACAATAGATACTTACACTACCCGAATAGCTCGGTGTGGGATAAAAGTACTTTAAAACAGCCCCAGATAGCTCGGGTGTGGTAACAATAAAACTTTACACTAGCCAGAATAGCTCGGGGTGGTAACAATAGATACTTACACTACCCAAATGCTCGGTGTGGAACAATAGATACTTACACTAGCCCAAGAAGTTGGGTGTGGTAACAATAGATACTTACGTACCCCCAATAGCCGGGGGTGGGAACAATAGATACTTACACTCCCGAGATGCTCGGGTTGGGGAACAATAGAAAATTACACTGCCCCAAAATGTCGGGGGTGGTAACAAAGAACTTCGCTAGCCCAAAATGCTTGGGGGGGTAACAATAGTACTTCACTAGCCCCAAGATAGCTCGGGGGTGGTAACAATAGATACTTACGCAAACCAGATAAGCTTGGGTGTGGTAACAAAAAGATACTTACGCTAGCCCGAGATACTCAGGTTTTGGGGAACAAAAATTTAAAATTTCGCTAGCCCGAGATAGCTCGGGTGTGGGAACAAAATATACTTACACTAGCCCAGATATCTCGGGTGTGGTAAAAATAGATACTTTGCTAGCCCCAGATAGCTCGGTGTGGTAACAATATACTTACAAAGCCCGAGAAGTCGGGGGTGGTAAAAAATATACTTTCGCTACCTGAGAACTGGGGGTGGTAACAATAGATACTTACCTAGCCCGAATAGCTCGGGTGTGGTAACAAAAGATTCTTTCGCTAGCTGAGATACTCGGGTTTTGGAAAAATTTTATACTTAACTAGCCGAGATATTCGGGTGTGGAACAATAGTTTACCTAGCCCAGATAGCTCGGGGGTGGTAAAAATAGATAATTACGCTAGCCCAGATATTCGGGTGTTTTGGGAACAATAATACTTACACACCCGAGTTAGCTTAGGGGGTTTGGTTTAAAAAAGAAAACTTTCACACCCGAATAGCCGGGTGTGGTTTAAAAATAGATACTTTACGCTAACCCGAGTAGCTCGGGTGTGGGAACAATATATATTTCGCTAGCCCGAATTTTTCGGGTGGGTAAAAAATAGATACTTACACTACCCGGATTCTCGGTGTGGGAACAAAACACTTACGCACCCGAGATGCTCGAGTGTGGGACAAAAATACTTACACTACCCCGAGATAGCGGGTGGGGGAACATAAAACTTTTTAAGCCGGAAACTCGGGGGGTTGGTAATGATAGATACTTTCACTAGCCCCAAAATAGCTCAGTATGGTAACGATAGAAAATTTCACAGCCGAGATACTCGGGGGGGTAACAATAGTTTCTTACAAAGCCCCCGATAGCTCGGGGGTGGGAACAATAATATTTCTCTAACCCCAGATAGCTCGGGTGTTTTTTAAAAACGAACTTATTAGCCCAAGATAGCTCGGGTGTGGTAAAAAATAAAATTTATTCTAGCCCGAGTACTGGGTGTGGTAACAATAGATATTTATTCTAGCCCAGAACTCGGGTGTGGGAACAATAGAACTTACACTAGCCCAAAAAAGCTCGATGTGGGAACAATAGATACTTACACCAGCCCGAGATCCTCGGGTGTGGTAACAATAATACTTACCTAGCCCAAATACTCGGTGTGGTAACAATAGATACTTCACACCCGAATACCTAGGGGGGTAACAATTGATACTTTACACAGCCCAAGATAATTTAGGTTTGGTAACAATAGATATTTACCAAACCCCAGATAGATCGGGTGTGGTAACAATAGATACTTACACTAGCCAAGATAGCTCGAGTGTGGTAACAATAGATACTTACACTAGCCAAGATAGCTCGAGTGTGGTAACAATAGATACTTACACTAGCCCGAGATACCTCGAGTGTGGTAACAATAGATACTTACACTAGCCCAAGATATTCAGGTTGGTAACAATAGATACTTACGCTAATCCGAGATAGCTCGGGTGTGGTAACAATAGATACTACACTAGCCCAAGATAGCTCGGGTGTTGTGGTGTTCAATGTGTTAAGAGTAATAAACAAAGCACACTATATTATTTTATACCGGTATTTGAATCTCTCAGATCCAACACCTTGGCTCAGTCAGTAGCATGTCCGTCTAACTGAATTAAGGGTTCGGGATTGATTCCCACTATGGACCAAATAATTGTCATTTGTGGAATTTGGGTTTTACCCATTCACATTGATAAATTAACAGCTGGGACTGGATGTTGTGCCTGTCCTAGTCTTTAAGTTAGATCATAAGACATATGAAGCTACTACTATCCAAGCAAGCCGGAGGTGGAAATTATATGGTTTGGTTAAAAAACTGACCACAGGCCGGAAACAGGAGCGGATGTAAAGTATTGAATGTAGCTCTGTTTACTTAGAGACACTTGTAAAATTCTGTTAGTGGCTGGGATATATTTAGAAGAAGGTAATCTATCCTTACCGCCCAATCTCTGGCCCTAGTTTCATTCTATAGGAACTCATCAGGGGGAGGGGGGAGTGAAACGAGCAACCGAAATTTCAAAAATAGGAAACCTCCAAACACAAAAAAAATATGAAAAGGAAATTGGTAAAAATACAGTTATAAAATGAAGACTACCAATGGCTAAATGAACTTATATTAATGAAAATTGATAAAAATAAATTAATAGAGTAAATTTGATGAAGAAGCCCCGCCAAGGAAAGAGGAAAAATGTGGGGAAAAATCCAATGCACGAAGGTGACATCTTCTTCCTTTCTTCTTTTTGAATTTTAAAAAGGAAGTACTTTAGTTTTTGTGTAAAGTGTATTTCCTATTTTTGTTTGATAAAGTAACAATGCCAAAATATCACTATTTGTATTAAACTCTTTGTATGACTACTTCTACTGTAGAAGATGGTATTTAGTGAGAAATTTAAAATCTGTAGATAACAAATTCAAGTTTTGTTCTTCCTTTGAAATGTTTGAAGATGGGAATGTTACTGCTAGTGTTTTAGTGTAATCCAAGGAGGTTTGAATGTTATATTTGTAACCTCAGCACATTAATACAAGATACTGTTACTGCTAGTGTCTTAGTGTAATCCAAGGAGGTTTGAATGTTATATTTGTAACCTCAGCACATTAATACAAGATACTGTTACTGCTAGTGTCTTAGTGTAATCCAAGGAGGTTTGAAATGTTATATTTGTAACCTCAGCACATTAATACAAGATACTGTTACTGCTAGTGTCTTTGTGTAATCCAAGGAGGTTTGAATGTTATATTTGTAACCTCAGCACATTAATACAAGATACTGTTACTGCTAGTGTCTTAGTGTAATCCAAGGAGGTTTGAATGTTATATTTGTAACCTCAGCACATTAATACAAGATACTGTTAATGCTAGTGTCTTAGTGTAATCCAAGGAGGTTTGAATGTTATATTTGTAACCTCAGCACATTAATACAAGATAACTGTTACTGCAGTGTCTTAGTGTAATCCAAGGAGGTTTGAATGTTATATTTGTAACCTCAGCACATTAATATGCTAACAAGAGAATGTTCTCGATGTGATGTTGGACTGTTCCAGCTTGAGCAAACATTGAGGTAGTGGTCCAAACAGGGCTGGCAACTGCTGAAGGCCTGGCTGTTGATTGGAATCGGGAGAACCTCTATTGGGTGGAGAGTAACCTGGATCAGATCGAGGTGGCCCGACTCAACGGCAGTTTTTCGGAGGACTCTCATTGCGGGGGAGATGGAGTCCCCCCGAGCCATCGCTTTGGACCCTAGACTGGGGTAATACTCCTAGTTTCACTCAGGAGCCCCATTGCGCGACCAACTAGCTACCCACGGTCATTCTTCACTCATTGCTTAAGGCAGAGTCTGTGATGGATGTGGGGCAATCATCGGCTTCTTTGAACTATCATTAGTACCGCAGCCATTTGCTGCCGTTATCTCAATTATCTTTGCACATGAAACAAATAAAATGGAGTTGACTTAGTTCCATTATTTAATGGGGATATGATAAGGGTGGTTAAACAAATGTACCAGCGTTTGTCAGATGAGGGTGGATAATCACTATAATATAAAAACCGTGTGGATCAACTTGTCCAGACTAAGGCTCATGACCCAACCTTCCAGGTCATAGTCGAGTGTTGAGTTTTAACAAACTGGTATATTGTGAGAGTGATGACGGTGTGACTGTGAGCTTGGCGTGTTTGGCAGCTTCCTGTTCTGGACTGACTGGGACGCTAACGCCCCTCGCATCGAGCGCTGCAGTATGAGCGGCCAGTTCAGACGCACGGTTGTAAGAGTGGACCAAGTGACGGACGGAGCTTGGCCCAATGGCCTCACATTGGATTATGTCCTCAAGAGAATTTACTGGATTGACGCAAGGTTGGTAATGGTGTATTAACACAGTCCTGCTCCTTTGAAGGAACAGTCGTTGGCTCTTATGAGCTGGTTTATTTCTCTCTTGTCACTTATAGCTGACACCCATGTGAGGAGGGGCAAGCCCTCTCTTATCACTTATAGCTGACACCCATGTGAGGAGTGGCAAGTCCTCTCTTCTATTTGAATAAATAAACCAGTAGGTTTAATTATGAAATAGTCCCAAAGCCAAATAAAAGTTTGAATATTTAAATAAATATATTATTTTTTCATACCTCAAATAAAATTCACAAAATGTTTTATTGCACACAAGATAAATATTTTCTATCTTAAGCTGATAAGTCAAGCTATTACCACAACATATAATTTAATATCTTAAATATTTGTCATATAGATATTAGTTTTATGTGTAAATTTTGTTCACCCTGAAAGTGAGCTAGCTTACCTTGCTTGTTTCTGCTATGGTGCTGGTTGTATAACGGGGCCATAGTGGAAACTCACACTTTATTATATTTAAAATTCAATCTTTCCTCAAACACTTGTGACTCCACATTTATAGAAATATTAATAAAATGTACGTATATTTTCATATTAAACAACTTACATTTCTCATAAAATTACAAATTATTACAGATCAAGGCTATTTTGTTCCCACTTAAATATTATTAGAGTTTATTAGACCCAAAGATCGACTCTTAATGACAATGCTGTTCACTTACACGATCGACTGAAAATTGCTGCAAGATTGATCATTTGCGGACTTCTATGTTAGACAGATAACTAAGCCTTGCGAATTCATAATTTTCAATTTCGAATCAAATCTTAATCTTGGGTAACTTACTCAAATTGAATCAGAATCGAACTTCATGCCTGAAAAAAAATGTTTAGAAGAAACCAAATAATATATCTTGCTAAATTTATTTTATCGAATTGAATCCTAATTAAATCCAATACCTTAAAGAAATTGAATTGCATATTTTATTTTTAAATATATGTTCATATCTGAATCTAATGATTTATTTTGGGCTTATTATGATGTTTCAATTCAAATCTGTGTTAAATGTTTTACTATGTTCAGTTTCTGAATTCAATACAATAGTAAAATATTTAAAAAAAAGTTGATTATAGTAATTTATACACATTCTAGGTTTATTAAGAAAAAAAAGATCTAATCAATAGCCCTAACCTCAAAATGGAACATCAAATAAACATTAGACCATTTTTGTAATCATAATTTTCCTTGTCATTCCTTCACCACGTGGACTCTACCACACAACTGTCTCCTCACCATCCTTCATGACGGGAACTCTACCACACAACTGTCTCCTCACCATTCCTTCACCAGTGGAACTCTGCCATACAACTGGTTTCTAGTCTGAATTTGTTAGCAAGTATGAATAATTTTTGGATTCAATTTGGAACTAAACCCATCAAATCTGAATCTAGGATTTATTTAGATTCAAAATATGGAATGTGAATCTTTCTAATATCAATATTCATAAATAAAAAATGGCGCCATACCTCTATTTTAAACTAAACCTTGAAAAGAGGATAGAAACATATAAAAGGGATGAACAAAATATGGCTTACATGATGAATAACTTTTCCCCTCATTATTCACAAATTTACTTTTTATCCTGTTTGTGTTTTTTTTGTTTCCTCTTTTAGGAAGTTGCTCTTCACACTCCCTCCTAATGAGTTACGATAGAATTGAAACCTAGGTTGGGGGATTGGGTGGTGACAATCAGTTTCTTCATGAGGTAGCCATTACCCAGTGGCAGCAGTGTAAAGTGTGAACTGTATTCTTTTCATTGCAAAAGCTATATTGTATTCGTTCCTCTTAATGTTCTATCCACTCTCTTTGTACCGTCTTCCGAATATAATATAATATTAAGCTTTAAAATTTAAAATTCAATCCAAAAATTACTAAGACTCAATTTTGTATTGGAAAATTCAAGGATCACATAGGCTGCAGTTCAAAGAGTAGTTGTGTATGGTATCAACTCAACTCGTGTCATTGAGAGAAGTGTTATTTCAGGTCTGACTCGATCCACAACGACCACGTATGATGGTGAGGACCATCGCGAGGTGATGCGAGGTCACGAAACGCTCTCTCATCCGTTTGCCATAGCGCTGTTTGAGAACTATGTCTATTGGACGATTGGAGGACCAACGCTGTCATCAGAGCCAACAAGTGGAACGGATCTGACATCAGCGTGATTCAACGACCCTCACACAACCGTTTGATATCCAAATACTGCATCCCAGTCGACAGCCGAGAGGTTAGTAGCACTACTTGGGGACTTTTGCGGGGCAGTGGTTCTTGGGGCGGAGAGAATGGCAGCCATGATGTTCTATAGGTGTGTAAGAGACCTGTTATGGAGAGTTGTTCTATAGGTGTGTAAGAGACCTGCTATGGAGAGTTTGTTCTATAGGTGTGTAAGAGACCTGCTATGGAGAGTTGTTCTATAGGTGTGTAAGAGACCTGCTATGGAGAGTTGTTCTATAGGTGTGTAAGAGACCTGCTATGGAGAGTTGTTCTATAGGTGTGTAAGAGACCTGCTATGGAGAGTTGTTCTATAGGTGTGTAAGAGACCTGCTAGAGAGAGTTTGTTCTATAGGTGTGTAAGAAACCTGCTATGGAGAATTGTTCTATAGGTGTGTAAGAGACCTGCTACAGAGAGTTGTTCTATAGGTGTGTAAGAAACCTGCTACGGAGAGTTTGTTCTATAGGGTGTGTAAGAAACCTGCTATGGAGAGTTGTTCTATAGGTGTGTAAGAGACCTGCTACAGAGAGTTGTTCTATAGGTGTTGTAAGAAACCTGCTATGGAGAGTTGTTCTATAGGTGTGTAAGAGACCTGCTACGAGGATTTGTTCTATAGGTGTGTAAGAGACCGCTATGGGGAGTTGTTCTATAAGTGTGTAAGAGACCTGTTACGGAGAGTTGTTCTATAGGTGTGTAAGAGACCTACTACGGGAGTTGTTCTATAGGTGTGTAAGAGACCTGTTATGGAGAGTTGTTCTTTAGGTGTGTAAGAGACCTGCTATGGAGAGTTGTTCTATAGGTGTGTAAGAGACCTGCTATGGAGAGTTGTTCTAAGGTGTGTAAGAACCTGCTATGAGAGTTTTTTATGGTTTTGGT
>JBCFYV010009987.1:0-24538 GCA_039000515.1 Timema cristinae
TCTCTAAAGTGCCTGCGAAAGTGAAAAGTTTCCTTCTGGAAACCCGGAAAACACAAGGAATTTTGTAATGAGAAATGATAGTACAAAACCCGAGAGAAAAAAAAAAAAAAAACCCATTTTTGTAGAAACACTTTAGTTTAAATATTCGAATAAAAAGCCCTTCCTAATCTTTCGATAGCACATGTTTATTCGCATTGCCGCGATAGTTGTGCCATATTAATGTCTAAGAAGGGCGCCCAAGGGAGTGACGCGGAGGGGGGGCATGATGGACGGGTGCGGCCGGGGCACCTTAAGTAGTAACATTGTCCCGACTTCACTCTGAGCTAAAAAGTTTTTCTTCCCCCACAAAATCTCATTGCATCCTCGCCGTAGCTGGCCTCGACTATTTTCCCGCTCAAGCAGCCTTTTCAGCCCAACCCACCCCACTTCTACACACACCTCTTACCCCCCTTTTCTTAATGTTTCGCTATTTTCTTTTCCTGTGTTGCTTGTTCTCGCAGTTCTCGCGGTTTCACAGCCCAAGGGCAATACCTCCCCTTCCCTCCATATTTCTCACCCATTTCCTTTTTCTCGTGAGATGCTGTGCCCAAGGTATCTTTTTCTTTGTATGGAAAAACAAATTAATAACGCTCGCCTACCTTTAAAATTGTTTTGAAATTCAGTGAGTAGAATAATGAAATATCCCCGAATTTCGGTCCGTTAGGTGACGTCTCAAAGGGCCCTTAGAATACTGGCTAAAAGAAAGTTCGTTTTGTTTTTACATTGGGGTTTTTAACGCACGCTTACCAAACACTTATCCGTAGTTCTAACATAGTACCAAAACCAAAAAAAACCCCAAAACTAAAGCGCCCTAAATATTATTAATTGAACATCAAGATGAACTCGTACAAATAATTACAATCTTTGGACCAATGTTCGACCACTTCCACCATTGAGCCAACGAAACAGCTGGTAAGGTTGCGACTAGGGATGACAATTGATAACAAGAGACTCTTCGTAAAGGCTTTGGTTATAATAATGGCCTATGAACAAAACTGGTCCACAGCAGAACGACGTTAGTGACACATTCAACCACCAAGCGCGTATGTATAAAAACACGAGTGTAAACAATTGGGAAACACTGTCATGGCTTTGTTGTAACTTAATTGCTAAGTATTTTCAATATGTACCATACAACTGATATGTGAATGATTGTCCATAGAAGCGGGTCGGCAACCACCGGCCCGCCGATTGATATATCTGGCCCACCAACTAAACAATTGTGTTCATCAAAAACAGACTAGACTAATAACCAATTACCTTTAAGAAAATATAAAGTACACATGTTTGGCTCAATTTAGTTTTTTAAACCGGGTCACCAAATTTTTTTCTAAACTCATATGACTCGCAATATCATAAACAATTTCTTTACTTAACCCTGGTCCATATAAATTATGAACTAAAATGAATTAAAAGAAAACAAAAAAAACAAAAAATTTAGTCAAGAATGACAACTTGACTCGAGAGTCGAGCAATCACCACAACAATAAAATCGATAAAATACAACTAGTGAAATATGGCCTTGAACATGAGACAGACCAGAATAGCTCATGGAAGAGAATTGGCACCCAAAGCCGAAGGTTTCGATTCCCTTTTCCAAGTTGTATTCATAAAGTGAATCATTTGATAAGGTTTTTGGTGTGAACATCACCACCTATAATGAATTAAACTGAAGTGTAAACTTAAAAGTTTGGAATATTTAAATTGCATTCTTTTCCTTTCCTAATTATAAAGCTAAACCCATTTTCAGCCTCATATTTATAGTTGAGTCACTAAAACACACCAGCCTTGCCATTAATAGTCCATTATGTGCTACTAGCGCTTATCATTTAATAAAATTTTATTATAATGTTACGCCTATGAATCGTCGGATGTTTAATATTTTAAGGAGAATGTATTGATGCGTGAAGGGATATTGTCTCAGTAACCTTGAGTCTAATTTATGTCCGTCGTTTTTTATTAGAAGCGTCTTAAAACAAAAGAGGAAATTGGCTTTTCTCATATTGTTCACGGATACTTTAACGTTATCGAATTTGCCAAGCGGTTATTTTCCTCATGAATTTTCGGGGTTTTGGGTTCTGGGACAGGGTAATCTAGTTGGGGCACAAGAGTTGTTTTCATTGCAGTCAAAATTTTCGTTCCAAATCTAGCCTTGTAATAGAAACCCGTGTAATCTAAGTTAAACAAACAAGGTTGTTTTGTTTTGGAAGTTGCGTAATTTGTAAAAGTCTGTTAGGAATAAAAATAACTATATCGATCCTAAGCAATACTTTTTTTGGGAATTTATTTCTTTTTGGCTTGCAATGCTGCTATATTTTTTGCTTCGCATATTGATACCCACCAGGAATGAATTCACATATTTAAAATTATTATTATATATATTATTATATATATTATTACTACCCGTTCGGGTTTTTACGCACAATTCACATATTTATTCAAATGAGCTAAAGATAAAGGTAGAACTTTAGAGGAAATGTATTCACATCAGCGTGACGGTACAGTGTAAAACAATTTACATAAAAAATATTCAATATTTGTCCGGGATTTAACCCTCACCAAACATCAAACAAGAAGAGACTGAAGCCTTTATTGTGAGTTTGGCCTTATCAATATTAACGTGTATAGGCCGTTTTCACTCTTAAATTATAGTCCAAGCTTTTTTTTTTTTTTTTAACTCATTAGTTTCCTGGAAGCGTTGTCCTTTTTCTACCAGTGGGGTGTCCCATTTATTTAGCTTAAAATGAACATAATTATTTTTTATAAAATTATCTTGCTCATGTATAGCATTCACTGATGCAAAATATTTTAAAGAAATATTTTTAAAAAAGGACTCTTGGAAGAAAGGACTGGTAGAGTTAAGATGTGTGTGTTGCTTGGATGGATGGCACAGTCCACGATTATTATTACAATTATTACAACTCGAAGGTTCATATAGTTTTGTATAGGTAATAATATTAATTAAGATATATTAAACGTTTTAGCCTGTGTTTTACTAAACGCTAGTATTTAAAGTTATCGCGTGACATCCCAGTTAATTTAAATTTAAATGAAGTTGCGTCGCAACACGTTTTAATAAATTTAACACTTATATAGAAACTGTTATATTGTTTGTTTAACTCAATAGGCTGCATGCAATTGCCGAGACAATGTTTAAATATTAACAAATATTTTTTAAATTTTTTAACAAAAAAATTTATCAAAACCATAAATACTTTCGTGTGAAGAAACCATCTACCCACAAGGGGGGTTTATCCTTCTAAACTTTATATTTTCTTTTACACTTTATCAGTGTTAGTAATCCGGTTAAGGTCCAAATCCTGGCTGAATTCACTGTCGTGAGTCAAACACCTTAAAACATTCAGTACGCAGGGTGTAAAATGACCTGGGGTCCAAGTCTTTTTTCCCCGGTATGGCCAATTTATTATTGGTTAATTGTGGGAGGGGACTAAATTTTGGTTTTTAATAATAATTAGGCTAGTTTGTAAAGTCGCATGTTGATTATAGTTGGGGTGTTCGATAAGCCACGTAAAATACACTCAAAGAAAATAAATTATTTTGTGTTTGTTATAACAAGTTAATTTTTACATATTTCCATGCAAATACTGGTGCCCTTACTTGTAGCAATTTTTATTATCCTTAAGACTTAAAGTTTTTGATTTACATTAGAGTAATAAGCTGGTGATAGCCAAAACGAGGCACCGAACGTTTGCACTACGTGTAAATATAGCCTTGGTGAGCTTAGCACCAATAAATCTCCCTACTGATTACATCGGGGGAATGTGAACTAATATCCTCTTGGAAAGGCAAAACAGTGTTTTGAAACTTACCCTGAAGTCTCATTCAGCTGTGAGCTCTTTTTTTATTGGGTTTTCAGCCATTATTTTGGTGAATATCTACATGGTTTTTGGTGATTGAATCGTAATTTTGTTATCGAACGTATAGCTAAGGCTATAAATGACATATTTTATCACTCAATGAGCTGCAGCAATTTAAAGTGGAACGGCCTATAGTTCCTACAGGCCCTGAGCAGAATAAGCTAATACAATTTATTCGGAAACGAAATTATCTTACTCTAATTTTGGTTAATTAAGGGCCTCACACATTGAAAAATTGGGAAAAATCAAACTTTTGGAAACTTAAGTCTTTTTTCTGGCCGATTAGAAAGATTTTTTTTTTTGCCATGGGGGTTTATGGTAATTTAAGTCAAACTAGTATCGAATATAATTATTTGTCTTGTCTTAATATATTTAAAGTGACGCCAGTTTATACAGAGTGGGACAGAAACAATTAGATGCTTTATGCTGAGGAAAGGATGGACAACATGCTGAGGTTTACCGGGCGTCCGGTGGAGCTCACCTGATTTTAAAATTATCTTCAAAAAGTGAAAAAATAAGGGACAACGTTTAGGTTCCCTGTGGAGCTCACCTGATGACAAAAAGTGAACAAGTGTATTATGTAGTCCTTTTTTTAGCTAGTGATATTCACTTTTCAATTGAAGTGTTAATTTGATTACTAATCGTTTGTTTAAAGCCCCACTCTGTATTTGTTACTTAATCTTTTGTACTATTTGAATTTTTTGTTTTAAATAACAACGAGGTAAAAAATAATTCAATTTTTATTTAAATTTAACTTCTAATTTTATATTTATTACTATGAGGTGTTCCGTTCCGTCTTACGACAGGTCCGTTCCTTTTTTCAGTAAACTTAGACCGTAAATGCACCCTGTCCTCTGCCTACTAATCTGGGTGACACTACCAGCATTCAGCTATTCTGGGCGTTGCCCCTTTCATTGTCCCAACATTGAACCTTGACATGTAAAATATTGTATTCGCTAAAATTTAACGTTGTTGTTTTATTCTCTGTAAACAAATTAAGCACTCAATTTTAGTTCTGTACAAACATAGTCAAATTTTAATAGTATTACTTTTACTTTATCGCAACCCCTCGGAGGAAGAAGGTATTGTCTCGTTTAAAACAATTGAACCCCAGATGTTGAGAGCTGTCGACGTTTTCATGACCTCCTGAACCTGAAAAAGTTGTTTTTGCGTTGTCATTTCTCTGTGTGTTTGTTCTCTCGGCTGAGAGCCGAATCTATTTTACCATTTCTGGCTAAAACTTGGTATAATCTGGTTTTTTATTAAGGTTTTTCCCGGGGATTTTTGGAATGATGAAATCACCAGAAAATTTAGGGTAGTATACTGACAGGGGGAAAGAAGTTTTTTTTTCTTTTCAAATATGCTCTAAATATTTTATTTTAAATTCGTATCCAGGCATTGTTTAACATTACAAACAAAACGGCGATTTTAATTTTCCTATGAAAATGACTTTGAAGGTATTTTACAAAAGCAAAAATTTCCAAATTTTTTTTCATATCTTCGTAAATCTTTGAAGTACGAAATAACTATCGTTGAAAAACGTTGACCATTCTTATACAATTATTTTGTTTGTTCTCTTTGGTAAAAATGTGCAACAGTGTTCTATTTTATTTAGAAAAATAAAATTCAATTTTAAGGGAATTTAAGTTGGACAAGTTTTACCAGATTGACGTGAAAGAAACATATATATGTAATTTAAATATAATATATATGCACAATATTTAAATGATTTTTGTAAAAGATTGGTAATATTTAATTACAAGTTATGATACATTTTGATTATGAATATGTTGAAATTGTAACAAACATATAAAATAAGGTACATTTTTAAAATATACTTTGAGTCATAATTAACTTAAAATTAAGTTGATAAAATCAAAGAATGATATGACAATAATTAATATTCAATATTTGATTTTATCCAGCTCAGTTTTAATTGTAATTATGGCTCCATTGTATAATTATTTTAAAATGTACCTAATTGTTAGATGTTTGTTACAATTTCAACATATTCTATTAAAAAAGTATCATAACTTGTAATTAATATTACCAATCTTTTACAAATATCATCCAAATATTTTGTAATATATTTATATTTATATTAATAACTATGTTTTATTTCATGTCAATCTGGTACAACTTGTCCAACTTAAATTCACTTAAATTGAATGATTTTTTCTAAATATTCTTAACGTTCCTTATTAAGCAATTTCAAATGTTTTTCAAAAAAGTCTTATTTTGTTTTCATATATAGCTTACAGTTTTTAAATAAATATCTCCATTTTTTGGGAAGGGAACTATAAATTCTTGTGGTGCAAACCCTAACATTTTACTTTCCCCGCCTTTCCAAAATTGGCTGAACGTTTTTCATTATGTAGTATATTAAAGTTGGGTTACATGTAAGCACCGATTTTGTCGAAGTAAAACTTTTTAAATTAAATGTTATATTCTTTTTACTCTCTGTAAAACCTTCTGGACACACTCATATGTTTCTAATTAGTATCCGCCTCGGTGGCGTAGTTGGTTAACACGCTTGTCGTGTTTAGCTCGACTGCTGAGGACGGGGAGATCGAGTTCGAATCTCGGTCGGGTGAACTGGGAGGGTTTTTTCCTAAATGGTTTTCCACTCTCCACTCCGCCAAATGCGAGTTCACTTCCTCTAATTCAACCTTGCCAATACCTAATCCATTAGTGTAATTAGTACTTAAAGCGTATAACCCAAACGGGTAGTAAGACGGGGGGTGCAAATTATTAATTAATTATTAATTCTAGATTAGTAACCGCATTGAATGACCTATACTATTCAAGGGTGTTCGCATACTAGACAGTGGCCTTGTTCACTATCGCGGTGCAGGAACTCATTGCAATATATCACGTATTAACAACTCAATTGCGGTCTCTACATTGAAACTGTTAACAAACAATATTTGTATCCGCCCGCCGGATACTTTCACTTATATTCTCGGCTCTTTTAGAAAGGTTTATCACCCACATAAAACCTTTTCCCTCGGCATTCTAGCCGAATACTTACTATGCATTTTCATAAATTTCGCTATAATCACGTATCGTTTTGATTAATTATTTGGGGTTTGATCACTGATAGCCAAAACTGTCACTAGAAAGTATTCATCACATATTAAATAATATCGAATAAAAGAGACGACTCAGAAATAAGCTTTAGAGGCCTACACTTTACTGAAAGTACACTTCATTTACTCTAAAGGGGAAGTACTGGGGTGGCGAGGGAACCCCGTTTCCGAAACGGGCCCAAAACACCCCACATCCTTTTGAGTGACCTGTTTTTTCCACATCTTTACCGTTATTCCCCCCCACCCCCTACCAAACTTTCCTCGATTGGTTGCTAAAAATTTTCCTTTCCCCCCCCCCAATTTGACCTGTTTTTCCACATCCACCTCCCCCCTCCCCCTCGACTCCCAACCCGGACATGTTGTTCTTGATGATTGTTAATAAATATTGAGGTCCTTGGGCCCCGGGAAACGGGGTTTTTTTTTTCCCTGGCCCCATAGTCGGGCAACAAACAAAAATAAAAATTGAGGTCATTGCCCCGGGGCAAGGGGGGGGGGTTTTTCCCCGGGCGTCGTTTACGGAGCCGGCACGAAGCTTGGCAGGGCTGACAAGCCTGAATGAACATGGGCTTCTTCTGTCCGGGCTCTGTCCCCGGAAACAAGCAGCAAAACCTTGCGCTATGGGCTTTTTTTAGAGTGTGGTAATTTTTGTTCCAGAGACCCCCCCCTCCTTCCCACCCTGACCCAGATTGCCGGGGTGACAATGACCTCGAAACCCCTTGGGGTTTTTCCCAATGACGTAATCACCAACCCTGGCCCCGGGCGGGGGGCAGACAAGTTGGGACAAAAATTTGACGTAACCTCGGCAACCGGGTTTTTTTTCCTATACGAACATTGCTGTTATGTTGCAACTCTACATCCTAATTAGCACAATAAAGGGGGCCCTCAGAATTCCCCATTAGGGGCCATCCCCCCCCCTTGTCACAATCTACTAAAATTGTTTGTTTGGAGCGTTTTTTCGAAATGCAGGGAAATGTTCCTCCACCCCACTCTGGGACCGGAAAACCCCTGAGTTTTTTCCTATACAAATCATCGCGTGTTATGCCCCAAACCCGGGGCCCAGTATGTCGGCCCGACAAGACAAAAAAGATATTGGGGTCATTGCCTCAGAATCTTTTTTTCCCCTGGGCCAATAGGGGCCAACCCCCTGGCGCCGCTGGGGGGCAAACAAGTTGGGACAAAATTGATCGAAACCCCCTCGGCAACCTGGGTTTTTCCTAGACGTAATCATTGCGTTTTAAATTTGCAACCTACATCTCTAATATGCACAATGGGGGGCCTCAAACCCCCCAGTTGGGGGCCACTACCCCCCACAAGTTACAAAATTGGGTTGTTTGGTAGCGTCTGTCGAAATCCGGAAAATGCCTCCACCCGAAACCTGGGGACCGGACAACCAGTTTTTTTTTTATGACTAATCTCCGGTTAGTCCCAACCCTGGCCCCAGATTGGGCCCGACAAGACAAGAATAGATATTAAAGGTCATTGCCTCCCGGGCATTTTTGGTTTTCCCGGGTCCCAATAGTCGGCCCAGAATAATATCGAGACATGCCGGGGGCAACGGGGTTTTTTTTCCCGGGCCTGTAGTGGGGCAGACAAGACAAGAATATAATTGAGGTCTTTTTCCCCCCGGCAAGGGGGGGGTTTTCCCGGGCGTCAGTTTGACGGCCCTCACGAGACAAGAATAAATCTTGACCTCAAAAACCTTTGGGGTTTTTCCCCCAAGACGTAATCATTGCGTGTTAGTCGAAACCCCCTGAGGGCCGGGGCTGGCGGCAGACAAGACAATTTGAACGGGGCGTCAGTTGTCGGGCAGGCAAGACAAAATAGATATTGAGGTCATTGCCCCGGGCAACGGGGGTTTTTCCCCCGGGCTCAGCTTGACGGCCTCACGAGACAAGAAAATCGTGCCCCTCAAAAACCTTTTTGGGTTTTCCCAATGACGTAATCATTGCGTTTAAATGTCGAAACCCTGGCCCCCCATTTTGCGGGCAGACAAAAATTTGGGACAAGTCAGATCGTTGGAGGGCCCCCAAGTCAGCTCTCAACGCTCAATGCGCAAGGGGAGGAAAATATTGAATTTAATGTTCCAAATATATCCCTATGAAAATTTTTAAGCCCACACATAAAAGCACTCAACTTTTGCGAAGTACCTTCAATCACTGAGGGAGGGAAGATTTTAGCGACGGGCCCGTTTGCACGGTAATTTACGTTCTATACTAAGTTATTTGAAATTTTCTGTGCTGAATGATTGCGGTCAGTTGGGATTTCGACCAAGCCCTAAAATTTTCTGGCGCCTTTCCAACGGCACGATTATTTAAAAACCCCCTTAATAGGCGATAACACCGCACAACTTCAAATAAATGTTAAAATTCTCTCGCCCTCTCAAGAGCGGACAATACAATAAATTAAATGGCAATCCTCGGTAATTGTACTGAATAACGAATATAAAACGGTATTTAGTTTTATCTTTGCACTAACATAAAGAATGACCACATGTTTTAAGGGGCGCTACTATACAAAAACAATAAACTAAAAGGGGAGGAATTGGATTTTTAAAAGCGGTTGCTTACTACAAAACCCTAATAGATCAGCTGGAGGGGTTTTCTTCTGTCGGGGGTTTTGCCGAAGTTTTTTAAGGGGGAAATATATAAAAAAAAAATTAAACACATTAATGAAAATAAAAAAAGGGAAAAAAAATTTTGTCTTCAGAAGAATGCCACAGGGTTTTTAAGGCGCACTATACAAAAAACAACACTAAATATGGGAGGAAGTGGGATTTTTTAAGGGTTGCTTACAAATTAAAACGCTAATAACACTGTGACTTTTCGTTCTTCAGGGGGTGCCGCAAGTTTTTAAAGGGGGGGAAAATAAAAAAAAAAATTAGAAACATTAATAAAAATAAAGAAATGGAAGAAAATTTTGTCTTTCAGGTTTTTTTAAATTTTCACTTGTCAAAAACCCCCCAGACAAACTACAACATTAAAATCCAAAGCAAAAATTTTGAGAATGTTTTTGCGTGTTGGGTTGTCAAAAATTTTAGGACGACTGATACTATGTGCTCTGAATAATCACAAATCTCACTTTAAAAAAACAATTCAAACTATTATTGACAAGTAATCTCACTTTGGGTTTTGGGCTGTGTGCTAATTTATTGGTTTTTCCAAAAAAATTATCTCTACCTATGGAATAAAACCCAAAGCTATTAAGGTGTATTTTTGGGAGGGTTAAACACCACACGATGACTATTACAAAATTTGAAATATGACACCGGGACAGAAATAAAAAACCCTGGACCCGGGCTTAGTACGCCATTGCTCTGACCACTGAGCTATCCAGGTTTCGTTCCGTGCTCGGGGTCATTTTTCACTCTTTTTTTAAAGGCCATGGAACAAGCATCGAGCGGGCACCTCCGTCCCCACTTCGCTGGGTCGAGCCGACTACCGAAATAACGGGATTTACAAAGGGACTTAGGACGGGTCTGTTTTGCGTATGGAGAGACACATTATCCATTTTTGCACCACCGTTTGCAAAACCAAACTTATTTTCGGCCCATGGCGTACATGCAACCAGTTGTGCACCATCATTTGCTATTCATTCTGCCCCAAAGCGTCTCCCCAGGCCTATGACGTACTCCCCCCCCCCAACTGGCAATAGCCTTTCACTTTCAGCATTTGAATCCCCCCCACCCCACCCGGGCCCGGGTATTTCCATTTTCGACATCCAAGGAGCTGGGGGCCGGAATCACCCCCCCCCCCCCGGACTGGAATTTCCACAGACCGGGGGACCCCCCCCACCACCCCCCAGGGTCTTTTCCCTTTATGTGGTGTACTACATGCAATAACCCGTCAAAATAACACACCAAGCGAACAATAATTTACCTTTATAAACAGTTTTCGCTACTATTTTTGGTTGAAGTTGACGTGTTTAAGCCCACTGCCCAAAGTCTATGAACTCGCACACACATCCATTTGGGCTGTAAGAGTGAAAATTCTAATTTTTCTTTTAAAAAACCAAATATCACAAAACCCACTTCAAACTCCCTTCCTATTTTAATAAAATAAATTTACTGTATATTGACGCAAGTAAACTACTATAACAACTTTATTTTTAAAATAGAAAATTTTTGCTCTAACACTGACCTTACCTATGCCTTAATCAAATTGGGTTTTTAAAACAAAGGCCCCCCGCACAGCTGCGTGGAGGGAGGGGGGGAAAAACCAGGGGGTAAATAAAACTCTTTGGGACAGCTTGGTGATCTGGGGGTTTTGGAACAAGATGTATTTTTTTACACTAATGGGAAATTTAGCGTAAAGATAATGCAGATAAAATGAAACCCCGAATTTTGTGGGAAAGTGGATCAGAAAAAAACCCAATTTTTAAAAAAGGATGTATTTTTTTTTACACTAATGGGAAAATTTATCGTAAAGTAAAGCGAAAAATGTACCCAAATTTTGTAGGAAATGTCCACTCCATGCCCAAAGTCTAGACAGCTATTCGCACGCACCACTACCGGGCCCATTTTCTAATATAAAAGAATTACCCTAATATGCCAGAGTAAACACCTTATTTTATTTCAAATGCATTATTGAAAAATGTAAAAAACAACGAGTTTGTGTTTCCTTAAAAAAGACTCCTCGCTTAAAAAAAAAAAAAAAAAAAAAATGTCCTTCATCTGGACCCGGGAGGGGGGGGGGGGGAAACCCGGGGTGAATAAAACCGTTGGACAGCTTGGTGATCGGGGGTTCAAATCTCCCCCCGGGGGACAGAGGGGTGTTCCTGTATAGTCCAATTTTAATAGAATAGCCCATCTTAGACATAAAAGTTTAATCCCCCTCACAATTTAAAAAACGGTGTAAAAATTAAGCAGTTTCGTTCGCCATTTTGCACCACCTTTTTGCTAAACCAAACTTTTTCCCTTCGGGGCCCATGGCAGTCAGCAACCATTGTGCACCATCATTTGCTTTTCATTCGCGCCAAAGCTACTCCCGCTTTTTGCCTGAAAAGCATCAGCAGACAAGGGCCCATCCTCTGTGGTAGGTTGAAGGTGTCTGATGGTAACGGTATTACTTATAAAATATAAAGGGGTTTTTAAAAAAAAACTTCTGGGAATGTATCTAAAATTTAATAAGCACCGGGGATTTTTTTTCCTAGATTTTTTACTTATAAAACTTATGTAAAAAGTTTTTTAATTTATGTTATCAAAATATATAATACCGCCATAATTTTTTTCCCTGGGTTTTTTAACATGGGAACATGTGTAAAGGTTATACATTATTTAATTTTAAAATATTAATTAATATTATTTAATTGCCGTACGGGGTTTGTCGTGTTGCTTTTTTGGGCCCACTAGATGGCACGAAACCCTTTTTTATTTAAATGAAGGTTCTAGGAGAGTTTCCCAAATAAAAAATAATCAATGTAAGGTTTCTTTAAAAATTTGCTGAGTATTTATCATACCCAGGCCATGTGATTTTTTTAAAAAAGTCAGAACCCCGTTTTTCCATACTCAATCAGGTATCTCAGTACAAAAATTCTAGGGTAGAAAGCAAATAAAATTCTCCCGAAACCACTTTTTAAATATTCATTGCGTCTAAGTCATGTGATATACAGCAAAAACTTTAACGGGCAGAATCCCCATTCAAAAACTCAAGTACCACGGGTACAAAGACCTAAAAAAATTTGCGCTTGTAAATTAATTGTTGATTGTAAAAAAAAAAAAAACTAGTAAGAATATGTTGTTAATTTTTTAAGGGGGGAATTCACACAGGGTATTTAATATCTTGGGATAGGGGTACCCCTTTTTTCGTGGAGCGAATTTGAAAAGCCTAGAAAATTTTCAGCCTTTGGCGTGGAAATTTTTGAACCCCTAACTCCGAAACCAGGCAGGGGTTTCGATTTCATGCTCTCCCCGCTGACCCCTGACAATCCCCTAAATAATATTGCTGCTTATAAGGTAAGGTACAATTCACACACGAACAAAGGGCCACACGGTATTCTGGGGGGAGAGGGGGGAAAAAATACCCCTCAGCTTGAAGGCCATGTTGGGAACTCCAACCTATCAGTTTAAAAAAAAAATTTGGTCATCACTGCACGCCCCCACCCCTATTATGTTTGTTAGGGGTGTGGAGGGGTCAGGGCTTAAAATCCGGTCGGACCCCCGGGGGGTTTTTTTTTTAGCTTCACTCATAATGTTGATTCATTTAATTAAGGGAAAACCTGAAAGGGTCATAACTTCATCAACGAGTTCAATAGATATTCGACGCCTTTTTAACACACTCGAATGACTTTCATCCCCCCGACTAGTGATGAAACAGCCACGTAATTTGGGGCCTCCACTAAAAAAACTTGCCCACACCATCACTTTTTCTAAGTCCCCCCGTGCTGTAAACCCTTGGGATCGCCATTGGGGTTAACTTGGTAAAAAACGTTGAACTTTTCTTAATAAAGACCTTTTAACCAAGTGTGTTGAGAAAATCAACGACAAATTTTTGACTAAAAGCGTGCTCTTTTGAGAATAAAAAAATAAAATCTAATGAAATTACTTTTTCATTACTTTTTGACGTAAAAGGCAAATTTTACAAAGAAAATGCGGGGATTTACTAAATTTTTCATCAACACGTAAAACGGTAAATTTCCTTAAATCAAATTAAAAAAAATTGTCGTGAGAAAACAATACATTTGCACAATTATTTCACCTCCAAATGGTGTACCTAAAATAAAATAAATAAATAGAAACAACGTACAAGTTCACATGTGGACGTAGACCCCCCCTTAAATATTTGTTTTTTTAGGGAAAATTTTTAAAAAATTTTTCAAATTTATATTCATTTATTAATAACTTTCTTTTGGTGCATCTAGTGAGGAAAATTGGGTATTTAAAAATTTTTTTCTCAAATTTTTTTGTGTTAGTCCGTACAGGTCAAAAAAATAGAAACGCAGTTATTCCTATTAAATCAATTTTTAATCATCACGACGGTCAGAAAACGGGGAAAATATTGGGGGTTTTTTTTCCTACTATCCTTAAAAAAATGAGCCCTTTGTATGGAGGGGGGTTTTGGAAATCCCATTTTAATGGGGATGTGTTCGAACTTTTCCCAACTCGTCAATTAACCCAAACCAACGACCCCCGTTTTCGTTTCATGTCTTGAATACACTTGAATTTATTTAAATATCTAAGGAAAAACACGACGATACATTTTTTTTAAAAAATTTTAAAAATTTACATATGTTCCTAAGGGAAAACCCCCGAGAAAAAACATGGTGACTATATAATATTTTGATAAAATAAATTTAATTAATTTTTCATAAATTTAAAAATAAAAAATTTGGGAAAAAACACGGTTTTTATATAACCTGAATATGATGAATAGCAAACGCGGGGACCCCCATGGGCTTTTTTCTCACCTTTTTCAAATGTTTGGGGGGCATTTAGTGGTCGTTGCCCGCAGGCCGTATGTAATCTTTTAATCACGTCTTTCTAACCCTAGCCATCCGCATTAAATTTAAAAGAAACAACATTATGAGTGAAGCTAAAAATAAAACCCGTGCGTCCCACCGGGTTTAAGCCCTGACCTCTCTTAAAAAACCCCCAACAAACCATAATAGGTGATCAAACGCTTACCCATGTGCTCGGGAGGCTGGACAGGGTTAAATATTCCAGGGTCTTTCGCTTTTTTTCATACAGTTTTATTTAAAAAAAAAACTCCCGTCTCTCTCTCCTGCTCCGTCTCAAACATTAGGGGAAAAATGTTGCCATCTTCCGAAAATTTTTTCAGACAACGGGCACCCCCCCTTTTTGATTGTTGAACACCAAAACCCCCATGCAGATGCGGATACGCTATCACAAATTTTGTGACTTATCAGCATTGTTTAGGTGAAAATAGACCCCTTAAAGCCCCATAGAAGATACGATGACAAATTTTAAAAAAAAAAGATAGGTTGGGTTCGAACAATGGCCATCAAGTTGAGGTTATTTTTCCCCCCTCCCCTCAGAATACGGGGGTGAAAAAATGGTGCAAAACAAAAGTTCTGAGAGAGCATGTGACATGATTATTTTTCACATCACAATAATGCTGAATACTAAAAGTATTATTAGTACGTAGTCAAGGCGCACTGCCAACCCCCGCCCGGGAGGTTGCGGTTTGTTCCTTCTGTTACATGACCATTCTAGGTTCGGGGCCCCCCGCAAACGAACCAAAGTTTTTTTTTTTTTTTTTTTTTGAAAAACTTAGTGAAAATGCGGGGCATTTTCCTCCCCTATCTACTTAGGGGGCCTCATTGGTTTTGACTTCGAACACTGAATCTATTTCCGAATACCGCATGGTTTTAAATTCTTTTGTATAGGGAACTAGACCCTTTTTAAAGGGGTGCAGCGATGACCAAATTTTTTTTTTTAAAATAGATAGGTTTTGGGGTTTTGAAAACTGGCCTATCAAGCGTGGCTATTTTTTTCCCAAATCTCCCCCCAGAATACGTGTGCTTAAAATTTCGTGTGTGAACTTTTCACCTTACCTTAAAAAAGCAATAAATTTTTTTAGGTGATTTTTCAGGATCAGCGGGAGAGCAGAAATCGAAACCGTTCCTGGGTAACATTAGGGTTCAAACATTTCCATCGCCAAAGGGTGAATTATTTTAGGCTAATTTCAAACTCTGCTCCAAAAGAAAATCGGGTACACTATCCCAAGATATTAAAACCGTGTGTGAACTCGTCACCTTACCCTTTAAAATTTAAAAACATATTTTACTAGTTTTTTTTTTTTACAATCAACAATTAATTTACAAGCGCAAAATTATTTTTGGCTTTGTCACCTGTGAGTACTTGACGTATGAATAGGGATTTGCCGTTTTTAAAAAATAGCGTATATCACATACTTGAGACGCATGAAAATGTTTAAATATGAGTATTCAGGCAGAACTTTTATTTGCTTTCTCCCTAAATTATTTTACTCAGATCCCCCTGACTTACGTAGAAAAACGGGGTTCTGACTGTTTAAAAATCACATGCCTGGCTATGATAAATACCAGCAAATTGTTTAAAAAAAACCTTACATTGACTTTTTTTATTATTGTAAACTCTCCTAGAAACCTTTCATTAATAAACTGGTTTCGATCCATCTAGTGGCCGATAAGCAAGCACGACAAAACCCCGTACGGCAATTAAAAAAAATAATAAAAATAAAATATTAAAAAATGTATAAAAACCCTTTTTACATGTTCCTATGTTAAATACCTAGGGGAAAAAAAACATGGGGGCTATATATATTTTGATAACATAAATAATAACTTTTTACAAAGTTTAAAGTAAAATATGGGAAAAAAATCCGGTGCTTTATAAATTTTTTGATCATTCCCAAAAATTTATTTTTAAATACCCGTTTTTATTCGATACTGTAAGTACCGTTACCCATCAACACCTTTAAAACCCCCACAAGGATGGGGCCCGGGCTGCTAATCCCTTTTTTCAGGGAACAGCGGGGTACGCTTTGGCGCAGAATGAATACAAATGATGGTGCACAACTGTTGCATGTACGCCATGGGGCCGAAAAAAATAAGTTTGGTTTAGCAAACGGGGGTGCAAAAAGGACGAAAAGAAACCTCTAATTTTTACACCCGTAAAATATTTAGAGTAAATCAAACTTTTATGTCTAAGATGAGGCATTCCATTAAAATTGGACATACAGGAACACCCCCCGTCCACGTGGGGGAGATTTGAACCCCAGATCACCAAGCGTCCAACAGTTTTATCACCCTGGGTTCCCCCCCCTCCCTCCACGCAGATGAAGGACATTCAAGCGAGGAGTCCTTTTAAAGGGAAAACAAACCGTTTTCTTTTACATTTTTCAATATGCATTTTTTAAAAAAAAATAACGTAGTTTTCTCGTGCAATATTACGGTATTTTTGATATTTGAAATGGCCAGGAGTGGATGCGTGCGAGATAGCTGTCATAGACTTTGGGCAGTGGACATGGCCACTTTCCCACAAATTCGGGGACATTTTATCACATTCTACTTTTTCGCTAAATTCCCATTAGGGAAATAAATACATCCTTTTTTTAATAATTGGGTTTCTTTTTGACCCTTTTCCCACAAATTTGGTACATTTTATCTGCATTATCTTAAAAGCATAAAATTTTTCCCATTATGTAAATAAATACACTTGTTTCCCAACCCCCAATCACCAACGTCCAACATTTTATTCACCTCTGGGTTTTCCCCCCCAATCCCCCCACGCAGCTGGCAGGGAAGGGCCTTTTTTTTAACACCAATATGATTACAGGCATAGGGAAGGTCATGTTTAAGCAAACTTTTCATTTTTTAAGATAAGCTTGTTAAGCATAGTTTTTCTTTTCTCAATATACATAATTCATGTATATTAAAATAGGGCAGGGATAAGAAGTGGTTGTGCTAGATATTTTTGGGTTTTTAAAAAAACATTAGAAACTTCACTCCACAGCCCAAAAGGATTTTGTGCGAGCTGTCATAGACTTTTGGGGATGGGGCTTAAAAAACGTCAACGTTCAACCCAAAATAGTAGCGAAACTGTCTTATAACGTAAAAATTTTTTTGTTTCCCTTTGGGGTTTTCTATTTTGCCGGAGCTTATTCATTCATCAACCACATAAGGAACGACCCGGGGGGGGTGGGGGGATCCCGGCTTGTGAAATTCAGTCCGGGGGAAGGGGGGGGATTCCGGGCCACCAGCTCCTTCGATGTCGAAACGGGCTACCCGCTCTGAGTGGGTGGGGGGTTTAAAAGCCAAAAGTGAAAGGCTGATTTCCCTGTTGGAGGGATTACGTCATAAGCCGCGGAGTACCCTTTTGGCGCAGAAAAAAAAGCAAATGAAGGGCACAACTGGTTGCATGATGCCCTGGGGCCGAATGATAAGTTTGGTTTAGCAAACGGGGGTGCAAAATGGGCTAATGTGTCCTACCCTACCAACACAGACCTGTCCAAAGTCCCTTTTTTAAATCCCGTTTTTCGGGTCGGCACACCCGCGAAGTGGGCGGAGGTCCTGCTCGATCCGTTTCCCCTGCCTTAAAAATGATGAAAAATGACCCTGAGCACGGAACGAACCGGATAGCTCGTGGTCAACAATGGCGTACTAAGCCCGAGGCCAGGGTTTGATTCCGTGTCCAGGGGTCAAATTTCAAATTTTCGAATATTTTACCGTGGTTTTAACCCCCAAAATACACCTTAAATAGCTTTGGCTATTTATTCCAAAAGAGATAGAATAAATTGTTTTTGGAACCCAAAATTAGCACCTACCAAACACAATGTGAGATTACTCTAGTCAAATAAAAGAAATTGTTTTATTTTAAAGTGAACTTGTGATTTTTCAGAGCACATAGTCATCCGCTGTCCCCCAATTGTTTACAAACAACCCAAATCATTCCAAGACTTTTTTGCTTTGGATTTTAATGTTTTCAATACTTTGTCTGGGGGCTGTGACAAGTGCAATTCACAAAAAAAACTGAAAACAAAATTTTTTTTCCATTTTTTTATTTTTATTAATGGTTCAATATTTTTATTTATATATTCCCCCCTTAAAATCTTGCGGCAACCCCCGCACAGAACGAACAAGCTCACAGCTATCTATTAGCGTAATTAGTAAAGCAAACCCCTTAAAAACTCCGACTTCCTCCATATAGTATATACTTTTGCTATGAGCGCCCCTTAAACCATGTGGGCATTTTTCTGAAAGACAAAAATTTTTTTCCAATTCTTTTTTTTCATTAAGTGTTCTAAATATTTTTTATTTATATATTCCCCCCTTAAAATCTTGCGGCACCCCCTGCACAGAATGAACACGCCACAGCTGATCATTAGCGTAAGTAGTATAGCAACCGCTAAAACTCCGACTTCCCCCATATTTAGTATATAGTTTTTGCTATAGTACGCCCTTTAAAACCCTGTGGGCATTCTTTTGTTTTCGGCAATGATAAGCTAAAAACCCCTTTTTTATATTTGTATACAATACAATACGAGGGGTTACCATTTAAATTTTTCTGTACTTATCCGCCTGCAAGGCGAGAGAATTATTTAAAATTTTAGTCGAATTTGCGGTGTTTTGCCATTTAAGGGGGAACTACTAACGGCCGTTGGGAAAAGGGGCTCATAATTTGAGGTCTTGGTTCAATCCAATCTAGACACGCAGTATATCAGCACAGAAATTACAACAACTTTCTATAGAACAGTAAATTCACCGTCAAACGGGGGTGCTAAAAAACTACCCCCCCAGTGCATCTGAAGGTACTCTCGAAATTTTGAGTGCATTGATGTTGGGGTTAAAATTTTATAGGGGAAAATTTGCGAAAATTAAATTCATATTATCCCCCGTTGCGGCATTTAGCGTTGAGAGCTGACTTGGGCCGCCAACATCTAGACTTTTCCCAAATTTTCTTGTCTGCCCGCCAACCTGGCGCCAGGTTGCGACATAACACCAAAGATTACGTCTTTGGGAAAAAACCCAAAATTGTTGAGGGCACGATCTAATTTTTGTCTCGGAGCCGTCAAGCGACCCCGGGGGGAAAACCCCCGTTCCCGGGGCAAAAACCTCAAATCTATCTTGTCTTGCCTGCCCGACAACCTGACGCCAGTCTCAAAACTTGTCTTGTTGCGCCCCCGCCCCGCGTCGGGTTGCGACATAAAACACGCAATGATTACGTCATTGGGAAAAAACCCCAAGGGTTTTGAGGTCAAGATCATTTTGTCTCGGACCGTCAAAAAAAAAAAAATGACGCCAGGGAAAACCCCCGTTTGCCCGGGGGCAATGACCCCCAATATATAATCTTGTCTTTTCTGCCCGACAAAAACAGGGGCGCCAGGAAAAACCCTGTTGCCCCTGGCAATGTCCTCATATCTATTCTGGGGGCCCACATATTGCACCCGGAAAACCAATGCCCGAGGCAATGACCTTTAATACTATTCTTTCTTGGGCCGACATACTGGCGCCAGGGTTTTGGGCAAAAACGCATGATTACGTCATAGGAAAAAAACTCAGGTTTTCCGTCCGAGAGCTGCGGGTGGAGGAACATTTCCCGGGATTCGACAGACGAACCCCAAAAAACCAATTTTTTGTATACTTTTGACGGGGGAGTGGCCCCCAATGGGGATTCTAGCCCCTGTTGTGCATAATTAGAATGCTAGAGTTGCAACATAACACCAATGATTTCGTCAAAGGAAAAACCCAGGTTTTCCCCAGGTACGATCAATCTTGTCCCCAAATTGTCTGCCCGCCACCCCGGCGCCAGGGTTGGCCGACATATTGGCACCAGGGAAAACCAATCCTGAGGCAATGACCTCAATATCTATTTTTTGTCTTGTCGGGGCCCACATACGGCGCAGGGGGGGACATAACACCGATGATTAGTCAAAAAAAAAACTCAGGTTTCCGGCCCAAGGGTGCGGGGGAGGGAAAATTCCATGCATTTCGACAACCTACCAAAAAAACAATTTTTGAGACTTTTGACGGGGGTATGGCCCCAACTGGGGGTTCGAGGCCCCGATTGTGCATAATTAGATGCTAAGTTGCAACAAAACACCAATGATTTCTCAAGGAAAAACCCCGGTTGCCCAGGTTACGATCAACTTTCCCCAACTTGTCTGCCCCCCCAGCCCGGGGCCGGTTCGAGATAAACCCTTGGGGAAAAACCCAAAATTTTCGAGGTCACTTGTCACCCCGGGGAATCTGGCTCAGGGGGGCGAAGGAGGAGGGGGGCTCTGGAACAAAATTTAAAAACACTCTACCAAAAAAGCCCATAGCGCAAGGTTCATGCTGCTTGTTCCGGACAGAGCCTTGTGACAGAAGAGCCGATGTTCATTCTGGGCTTGTCAGCCCTAGCGCAAGCTTCGTGCCGACCCTCCGTCAAACTGACGCCAGGGAAAACCCCCCCCCGTTGCCCGGGCAATGACCTCATATCTATTCTTGTCTTGTCTGCCCGACATACTGGCGCCAGGGAAAAACCCCGTTCCCGGCAAGACCTCAATATCTATTAACAATCATCAAGAACCAACATGTCCGGGGTTGGTAGTCGAGGGGGGGGGAGGTGGATGTGGAAAGCGGGTCAAAATTGGTGGGGAAGGAAGATATTAATAGCAACCAATCAAAAGGAAAGTGGTCAGGGGGGGGGAATAACGGTAAAGATGGGGAAAGCAGGTCACTCAAACAGGATGTGGTGTTTTGACCCTTTTGGCGGAAGCGGGGTTCCATACGCCACCCTAGCTACTAAGGTTTTAAAATCTTAACCTTGATGGATTACAACGGCCCTTTCATTTGAAGTGCATCATATTTGAACCTACCTTCGGGGAAAAATGAAGGGTGCATCAAAGGGCACAAAACAGAAGGGTGGCAATTTTTTAATTTTCAATCCAAAATTTAAAAAATTGTATTAATTTTCCCTCCCATTGCTTCTCATTAGCCGTAAAGGGCTATGCGCATAACATAATACGATAATGTGTTAGGGAGAAGTAAGGTTAAGTGTGGGGAAGTGTACCTGCATTCGTAGGGAGGGAGAACTGCAGACAATTTAGGAAAACCCATCCTCATACACCCGACAAGGATTTCTGACACCAATATCCCTGTTATTGGGCAGCCTACTCTATTGTGAAGTGATGTCTTAGACCATTTGACCACTGAAGTGGGATTTTTAAAACTTAATAAAATCATTGAAGGGCGCCGCAACATTACATGAACATAAAAAAAACCATCATAAAGCTCTACGTAGTAGAACCTTTATTAAAACTCTACTTGCTGATCGATTTGGGTAGACAAAATAAACCAGAACATAAATAAATGTTGCCAATATTTAAAAATAATGAACCTTTTAAACCACAACATCTTAAAAATTACTAAGCCTCCTCAAAAAAATTCCTATATGAGCTACTGAAGATTATGCAATTAAAAGATTTTAATTCAACTAGGCGGCACCCTTAAGTTAGGAAAATACCTCAAAAATCATTACTGATAAAGTGTTTTTGTTTCTCCACTGCGTCTCATACCCATTACACGTTGTACGCATACATACTAATAAATAACGCGTATGCACTAGAAACGAGGAAAATATAATAAGAGGAAAGGTACCCCCAATTTGCAAGGAGGAAGAATGGTAAACCATTTGGGAAAAGCCTTTCTTGGTAAACTTTGATAAAATTCTAACCCAACCTCCTCATCACCAGAAAACTAGACTAGATGAGCTTGATATTTAGACTGCGTGCCCACCAGCACGGGTAATTTTTTAATCACACTGCGTTATATCTCAATGAGAATGGCAATTTGAGGTTTCAGAATCACTAAAACAATCAATTATCTCGAAATTTTCTATTGTGACCCTAAAAATAATCGGGCCTACTTTGTTTTCTAACTATTTATTTGATTTCAGAACTGCTAAATTTCGCGTGCAATGCCGTTTAAAATTAAATATTTCATCTTTTCATATATTAATTTTTTTATTAATAAAAATGTAAAAAAGAATGGCGAATGCTGGGCAAAAGTTTTAAAAATTCAAGGAAGAAAACAGTTGGAATAACGTGGTCCATTGCTGGCCTTAACGAGAAGAAGAAAAAATACTTTAAACGCAAGGCTTTTAATCCTATAGAGAAATCTTTTCATTTCCACTACATTTTTGTGGGAATTTTTTTCTATCAACAAACCACTTTTAAATAACGTGTGATTTTTCGGGGCATCTGAAACTCAGCCAGTGCTCCGGTAAGTCACCTTAACAACGATCCCGTGAAAGGGAAAAAAAAAAATGTTTTTTCGCGCTCCACGTCATACAATCCGTCCAGGCAAACCCCATATCTACTCTAATGAAAAAGAAAGGTATAATTATTAGGAATAAAACCCCCCATTTTCCTGGGGGAGAATGAGTGACACTTGAGGAAAAAACACTCAAATACAATCTGGTAACTAAACCCTGACCTCCCATCACTGGGAAACAAAATCAGATGAGACTGACTCCTTTTGGGCCAAATGGCCCATCAATACACGTTAAGAGCAGCAAAGTTTGATTTCCGAATTTGTTCAGAAAAATTTTCTGTGGATGGACACAATATAAATATCTTATTGTAATCGACACGGCATAAAATTTAAGGCTGTGTTGTTTACCATTTGTTGTGGCTGGTTTGCAAAGCCCCCGTTTATTATCCAACTGGGTTTGGGGGACAACACACGAGGAAAAGTAAACTACGTTTATTGTCGTCAACTTGTTGGACCAAAATTCCGATCCCTCCGCTAGTTTTTAATCAGTCTACACATTTCTACCCTGGATAGGTGTGAACTGGAAAATGATTGACCTACATTTGCAAAAAGTCTAAGATTAATTTTTTGAACAATTTCTTCCCAATTTTTTGTTTAGAATACGCTCTATGATTTTTTATTTTATTTTTTTATTTTTTTATAAAGGGCCAAATTAAAAACAAAGATGGCCCCAACTTTAACTCTGCAGCGATTGGGACTGTTAGCAAAGGGTTGTGCCCGTGTCTGTTCACCTTTATAGACTGAATTACCCCCCGTCCTTTCAAATTTAACTAAAACAAATTGAAGGAGCAACCACTCCTGTTCGTTCTCCAGAAGCTATTTTTTTTTTATTATCATCACTATTCGAGACATGCGATGTGTGCTTTTACAATGTATAGTCCCACATGCATTCTTTTCAAAAAAAAGGACTGCGTTGTTTCGAGCTCTCATGCAAAAATGTACTAAGTAACTTGATGGAAATCTATTGTAGCTCGCCAAAGATGGCAGCTAGAGGTTTTTATAGCCAAAGCCCGATCTTAATTCTACCAAATCATCCCTATCATGATGTAAATATGCAAAGACACGGACTGGTAGAAAACGTGATGCAACAACAACAAAACTTTTTCAGGGTTTCCCATGATAATTTCATTTTATAATTTTTTAAACTTATTATTGAATCTCTAAGGTAGACAGATGTGGACAGTCTTTTAGCTAATGGACAGCATAGAAATCTTTAATGGAAGAATAGGTCACCGAATTCTTTTTTCATGGTTTATTTATTAATTTTAAAAAACAAACTTTTTGTACACTCGGTTTACCCAGAAAAGTACAAGACCACCTTAAAACGTTTCCATTATGATGTAGCTTTTAAGTTAGGGTCGTAGTCTAATCCGTCAAAGAAAGACTTACAGGTAAACAAACTATGCATGCAATAAGAAAACTTTAAGATAATTAATTTTTAAAAAAGTTCCAATGAATAATTTTAACGAGTAAAAGCGCTATTTGTTAAAAACCCTTTTGTCATTTTCTTCCCATTTCTGGTGAACTGTTGTGTTTTTTTTATTTATTTATTTATTGTCCGTAGCTAATCAGCAACCGCATGGGGAATCCATGGGTTGTAGTTTGTACAAACTTGCTCTTAGACTCTAGTATCAAAATTGGAAAGGATATTTAAAGTTTTTAAATCTGACATTGAAATTAAAAAGGGAAGAAAAGAGAATTTAACGTGTTTAAAATTGTAGTTGGTTAGGTGAATTAATTTTGACGTAACTTTTGATAAAGCTTAAGAGGGGAATTTTAAAG
>JBCFYV010009988.1:0-25974 GCA_039000515.1 Timema cristinae
AAATAATTAATAATACAAGCAATAACTGGGGGTCATGCAGGAAATGCTTAAAAATTTTTAAAAATACTTTTATAGTTTTTTCTTTGGAAAGTTAAATACTTAAACCAAACACATTCAAAATAAAAAAAAATTCCCTTAGAAAAAAATAGAATATTTGAATTTACTTTATTACTGTATTGTAGAATGGCATTTTGGAAAAATGGGGTGGGAAGAGCATTACAAAAAGGGATGTGTGGAATGGTCATAAATTATTGCTAAATTTTCCTTGAAAGTACAAAAAAGTACTTTGATGAAAGGAATTTAAAGCAAAGGAATTAAGGAATCATTTTTCCCAAACTTAAGAATACCCCGAGTTCCAAAAAGTATCCATGGAAAAAGACAAACTTTCCACTTTGAACAGCCATGACAATCTCCAAATTTCTCTTTTTTTTTGCCTATTGTAACTAGAAAAGAAAAATGCTTCATAAAAAAGTTGTCAAAAACTTTTGGCCGTTTTTTTTTTGTTTTTTTGTGCCTTACTAAAAAATTCATATTAGCTGAAATCGAGGTTGTAGTTTCAAACTAAAATACAGTAAGGATCCAGTGACTTTTGAAATGAAGTCTAAAAAAATCTTTTTTTATCAGAGGACTTCAATTTAAAGATGGTCTTGTTTACCCACTGAACAGGATATTTGTGACAATTATATAAAAGGATGTAATTGATGACCCCCCAAAATTTCGACATGCCGCGCTTGATTTGTCATTCCCATTTCAAACGGGAAGGCGAAAGGTAATTTTAAAAAAACATTTTTGTAAAGAACCGTTTTTGTTTTGGGGGGGTTTTTTTTGTGTTTTTTTTTTTTTTTTTATTTTTTTTTTTTTTTTTTTTTTTTTTTTTTTTTTTTTTTTTTTTTTTTTTTTTTTTTTTTTTTTTAAAAATTTTTTTGGCCTTTTTTCCAAACTAAAAAGGGAAAGTATTTTTTTTAACCCAAATGGATTGTTTTTCCCTTTTGAAAGGGCTGTCATAAAAAGGGTTTTCAATATTCCCCTAAAAAAAAAATTAGAAATATTAAGTAACATAATACGTATTAATTTTTTTATAACGGCTTAGTCCTATATTTGAAAAAATGCGTAAAAAGAGGCCATAATTATTTAATTTTTTTGCCCCCGTTTTCACATTTCCTAAAAGCGACACTACATTTCGACGTGAACTGTAGCGTGCTACAACGGTCTACAGGATGAGCGGACAGAAAGAAGCTTATTACGGAAAAACAACAAACAGTCTTTTTTCAACTTTATTGACTCCTCATTCCTCCACTTTAATCACCTGCCCCCTCAACCACCACACAGTAAAAAAATTAGTCAATGACGTTGATTATCTAGAACTAATCGATACTCGTAATAATACTTTATTTTATTTTCTTCTATTAGCACCTACGTCTTACAAACCTGTTCGGGTTATACGCACTAAAGTACTAATTACACAATGGATTAGAAATTGGGGAGGTTTGAATTTAGAGAGAAGTGGACCCGTATTATTGGCGTGGAGAGGTAGAGTGGAAAACCAATTTAGAGTACCACCCCTCAGTATCACCCGACCGAGATTCTCGAACTCGATCTCCCCCTACTTCGGACGGTTTAGGCTCAACACGACCTATCGCTTAGCTAACTAAAGGCCCCCCGAGGGCCGGTCAAGAAGCTTTATAACGTAGAGCAAGGCGTTTTTGTGCTTTAACATATCAACATTATTGTCCCTACAAAGTATCCGGTACAATTTCCTACGAGAGTTTTTGGATCTTGAGAACAAAATATCAAACTAAAAAAAATACACTAAAGGAGAAACGGATAAACACGCAATTTTTTTATTATCTCTTAAAGTTAAGAGACAAAATAAGAAAAAAACTTCTTTTTTTGCAGACACAGCTATGATAAAGTTGCTGCTAAAACATAATGAAGAATCTAGATGTAACCAGCAGGACACGTGTTTTGTAAACTTTCACCACAAATAAACTATTATCGAAATTCTATATTTGGTAACAGACCAAGAAAGTATTATTGTATAACACAAATAGAAAGGGGAGGAAAAGATAGAATACAAAGAAAGTGTAAACTACATATTGCATGGAGGAGAGAGGTTGGGACAACAATTAAATAAGAAATAATTATATCTATCTGCCCACTCAAGCTCAGAAGTTGAAATCCTTCCTCTTCATCAACTAGAAAACATACGACTAGAGCGAGCTTTGATGATTTGTTTGTGTGTCCACCGAATTGTATACTTAGAGTGCGAAGACAAACTGGTTAAAAGGAACTCAATGAAAATAGAACACTTAAGCCATTCATATCTACTAGACAAGGCAAGTAGATGGTTCACATGATAAGAAAATGTTTAATAGTGATGTCTAGTAAAACGGCAAAGTACGAATGAAACAGACAGACGATGAATACAACAGATTAATTTCAAGATTCAGGAAAGAAGATTCATATTCATAATAGTAAAAAAGGAAGCTGTTTAAAATAGTTATGCTGAACACAATACTTTTGCAAAGCACTGGAGACTGTCGAAAGATAGACCATCTCGACATATAATTAATAGATCAGTAATGAGTGCATCTCCCAATGTGTTTCAAGCATGAATATGTAGAAGTATATTATTAAGAGCTATTGGCTTTTTTGACAAAACAAAGAAAACTCGATCGTCACATTGCTATTTGTCAATTGGAAGAAAAGCGTGGAAATACTATTGAAGAAAAATGAAATTCACATTTTAACTAACATAGCGATGGATGAATCTTAAACAACGTACATGTTTCCAAAACAGCGGCTGCAGTCCTAGAAAAGTTTGTGTGTAGGGATAAATTCTAATGTAGAAAAGTAAATCAATACTAACAAGAATATATAAAATAAAATATATCTTTGAAGGGACATGCACGTTAGTGGGATTATATTATGAAGTGTAAAGATTTATCAAATGAAGCATACAGGAGGGAAAAAGGAGGGAAGAAACACTACACAACAGAATTCTCAAACTCAACTAATTATATCTCAAGCCACCAAGAGCCCAATAGATATATTTAAATTACATTTAAATATGACCGAGACTTCTTCAATCAAAATCAAAGTGCAATCGGAAAAGGGACTACACATGGCAGCAATAACTCAATTCGAGCTAAGATTTGACCTTAGCCTCCTTTTTTCCCTTGTAACAATCAAATGTATATGCCTTAAAAACATTCTAATTTAGTAAAATTTCGTTTGGATTGACGAAAGAATCTTGAAGTAGAGGAGAAACATAAAACATTTAATACGATGTTTGAGTTCGTAATATGCTAGTGTGAGCTTCGAAACATATTAATTACTTTAAGATGCAACCCAAACGATAACGAAAATAGTAAAGTTATAGTAATCTACAAGAGACAGTTCAGTCACATAATAACAAACCTTATAAAATAATTATATTGTCTCACATACAGATAATGAACAGCAACACTCCAAAAAACGCTGTAAAAGTAAATACAATTCTATTCTCTATATCGACACAATTCGTTTAATCGTCTGTCTAAATTAATTAATATAAATATTCAGATTATAGGAAATTATAGGAACTCAAATAATAACTCCTGGTAAAAAATGAATTAGACTTTCTTAAAAATTGATAAATATTTAAAAGTTAAGAAACACAGATTCATTAGTTGAGTTATATTGACCATATAAATTACTTCTTCTTTGAACGACAGCCCCGACTTAAATGTGTGCCATCCATCAAACATGAATTAATCCTATGTAAATAATTAATTTGGCCTAAAACTCACTATTTGCTCTGTAATCTAATCTATTCAAGAGGTCCATGCCTATGATTTACATTGTTGTACAACACTCCCCAAGGAGGAATAAATTAATTCGTTAAGCGTGCCTTTAAAACGGACCCCATGTTTCACGATAGTCGTCAGAAAGTTGAGAAAATAGCTCGTCATTAATTCGAGTCATCATGGTAAACAGTGAAATTTGAAAAGAGAAAAATTTAACTGCGATGCCGCATTTATTATTTAGGTAGGATTAAAATACAAAAATTCTTTCTAGAAGACTTTATTTTGTGGGTGTCATGTGAATATACATACTATCTATATATTTAACTAAAGGGCTAGGCCAATTCCTGTAAAGCTCAATTATGGATTAAACACGAAGTCTGCTTGTACATCCGAACTGTTTTTTTTTCTAAACTATTTTTAGGTAATATTTTAGGGCGACCGGGTAGCGTTTTTTTTTTTTGTGTTCATGGACTCTGAAAGAATTAAAACGGATTTTTTTTTTCTTTTATAATTTCAGATTTCTTTGATCAATAAAATAACCTTCCATAACGTGCCATACCAAGAATTTCGCAGTTCTTTAGTCACAGCATCTTACATTGTCCTTCACCATTATAGATCCACCCTCTTGGATATTTCTAATAAAGAAAGTATTGCTTTCATAGCATACCCTACAAAAAGCACTTTAAACGCCAACAACTTAACTGGCGTTGCACGTCCACAATATTGATTTTTTAACTTTTATCAATTTATTTCAGTTAAAAGAAATTTAATGACATACTTTGCTGAACTTATGAATGTGAACTTTTTAAATTAGTTAGAAAATTAAACACCTGAGACAAGGGAACAGAAACCTCGCGAAATTTTGGCTAGTGCACCTCTTGAGCTTCTATCAGGATTCTACCTGTGCAGTAAGTTATAATGGATTGCCGCCTTATGTGTTGATATTCATTTGAATGTTAAATATTATACATGAATGAAATTTAATCAAAACAACTGACTCACATTTATCGCGGCTATTTGCTATTTGAATAATAACCCTGTAAAATTCCTAGATCCATCTAATATAGCCCACATTTTTATGAAATCAGATTTCACCAAAATATTTGACTTTGTATCCATACCTAAATTGTATAAAGTGTTATTTTTCTAGGTATTGCGATAATACCTACCAAATTGAGTAAAGCTCCAGTACTATGTTCTCCGAAAATATAAACGAGAAGAATCCGCCTGAACAGGACAAGGAATTTCACACGAGTTTGTATGACCCATGAAGCATTGCCCAACCCCTCAGGCAAATCCATAAATACAGCTTAATTATAAACATAAATGTATTTTATAATAGATAAACCCAACCCCCACTTTTCATATTTCTTTGTCATTCTCCCTATGGAATGGTTCAAATTATAACCGCTGGCCGGTGTATCAATTCCAATAATCGATAAACACCTTTACATTAAAGGGTTATTTCCAATCTCCTCACAAAACCAACAAGGCTGCTAGCTTGCTTCTGCTCTACAGCGCAAGCAGCCACTGGTTTGAGAGATGGTTGAGGATTCTGAATTTGATGGTTTCTCATCGTGCCAAACAGCTCGGGCACGAGACGACACAAGTAGAGATGAGTTTAATTTTATTGGAACACTCGCGCGCGTAGAGGTGTGAAATCTCCAGTGGATTGGCTTTAAGCTCCATGTGACCTACGTTTTCAGATCTATGCGTTTTGTTCTTACTGCGAACGTGTGAAATCCCGCAGTAAGACCAGTCCATAAAGTGAACATTCGAAGAGTGTTAAATTAATAAATTATATACGTAATCAAAGTGAGACGCTGCAATATCATGAATAGACGTATGAAAACTGAAAAGTTGTGGTAAACAGCCCGTATTGTACTAATCGAAAATAAATAGCCGTCGTGGATTTAAAGTTAGCGAACCAGATTAAAGGTAATCAACCACTTTAATGTTTTAGTACGTATAATTATGAACTGATTTATCTAGTCCATATAGCAATCGGTAGGCTAAAATATATTTTATTACCAAAAACCGCAGGCCAGATAACTGTATTGTTTCTACTTGTGTCGCGACCATCGCGTATAGACCTTGATGCTACCCACAACAACCTGGCCAAGTGGCTTTCACGCTCAATACTTGTTTACTCATAGGCGCTAAACGAATTGTGAGCAAACAGATATGGTGTAACGTGGGCGTGAAGCTACGTTTAACTTTGTAAAGTATTTTAATTTGGTGTCTGCCAAAATGAGGATAATATTATGTACAAAACAGTTTTCATTTTACTTTTACTCACATTTAAATCATTCCTTCATGATAGTAACTCTACTAATATGCTAGTCTAACTTTTTTTGTAAATGTGTGAATTAAATGTCCTAACACTATATATATTCGAACCTGGCATGTTATCTTACTAAACACGCGAAACCAAGAAATTTAACCAACAAACCAATTTGAATTAGGTGGAACACCTTCATGAAAATCAACGCGCACACTATTGGCAACGCCATTTAACTTTCAATAAAACATGTTGACAGAAAACGTAAAACCTCCCGAATAAAAATGATGATGGATAAAATCTACACACTTTATCTGGCTAGAATAAATGCTAACTTGCAGTCATAAAGACCACTTTATACTTCCTCTCCATATATAAGAATTATCTAACAGATAATATTTCATCCATGAGTCATAGACCGACCCTTGGATAACATTTTTCTAGCTGACCACCCAGGTTCTTCCTATCAAACCAAGCTTTCGGTGGTTTAGAAAGGCCCTAAGGCGTCATCCTCGCAATATACAGGACTGTTGATAGACAATGAGACTGGGGTTTGGATCCCAGCATGAGACTAAGTTTTCATACTAAATTTCTTCTCCCCACTCTCCATTCACTACAATGGGGACGCCACAAGTTTCGCCAAGAGTCTATGCTAACTATCTAAACCTTCTACACATATTAGTGCAGGTATATTAATACCATCAAGGAATAATTCCCCAGTAAATCGAACGCGGAATTAAAAATCCTAAGCCTCTCCCAACGTTGTAAAACAACTGTCATGGCACGAAAATGAGCACCCTTTCGCCCACCGAGCCACCCAATGCCTGAAGAAAAGTTAGGCCAATTCCAATCAAGAAGAGTGACAACACTTGAACCCTGAAGCTATTCAATATTATACACAGTCTTGTTCTACTGTCCGTAACCATTCCCGTGAGAAACTGTTCATGTACTATTCCCTGCCAAGTTTCTTTTAGGGAGAATACGTCCTAGGCATCGGTATTTATTTTTCCTCATTTTGTTCCTTTTGGGAGAGTCCGTGACGGCCGCTAAAACCTTGATTAATATGGGCCGTCGCATCAGCAACGGTTTCAGACAGTGCAGCGGGGGACTAATAAGAGTAAGGAACTCCGCTTTTGAATAATATCCAGCGAGGACAAATTTTGAGGAAAGACTCACGTTGAAACCGAAAGAGGCGGCGCGCACAAAAGGCACAACTCAAAGTCGAGGAGCTCCCTGCCCAGTGGCGGAAGTGGCAACCTTACCCATACGTTGCTATGGGGGCTGGGACAAATCCCCTTATAACACATCTCGACACAGGAACTAATAACAAAGAACAGACCTGTACTATAGAACACATTCTTACAGAACTAAATTTTTTTCACTATAACATAACTACACTTAACACCAGAATAAAGGATTCTGAACCCATGGTCCTCTCTTTAAACTACAGAACTGACTGTTTTAGTATCCCGTCCCTGTTTATGATATGTGTTTTTGTTTTTTTTGTCCACCACGTCTCCCTGATCGATTAAGATCCTAATAGACATACCTACTTAAATTACCCTAAAAATCGTCAGGTAAGAAGAAATTTGAATCTTCACTCGCCATGTGGCCACTATTACTAACACCGCCTACTCTCTCAGAAAATAAGTACAGCCGATTTACGGAGATTGTAGTTAAAGAACATAACTACTATTAGGTTGAGACTGAAAAAATGTATTCCCCACTCTCTCGACAATGCAAAATCGACGGTACACTACTTCTAAATATAACCTACCCTTAATCTCTAAAACCAATTAGCGTAAACTATCGACTAAAAGGCCTTATAACTCCAGAGCGATTACTATAAGTGAGAGCCTTTAAAACGTTTTAATTTAAAGAAAAACTGCCGCATTTGTGTGGTAGGAACACGTGAAAATCTGTGTATAGAAAAACCTCTAAACAACCCCCCGGGACTCATCCAGCAAGCCCCGTTTTTTAGAATTACTGTAAGATCAAACTAACCGTGTGTTTTCATTGGCTGTAGCCCAAGCCACCGTGATGTTTTAGATTTACTGTAGCCAAACAGTAACCATAGTGATTAGATGACTGTAGCCAAGCCACATAGGCGTGTTTAGAAGTTTGTCACCCTCCAAACCACTCTGTGCTGTTAGATGAGCCTGTTACCAAACCAAACGTGGTTTTAGTATTTGTTCTCACCACAATCCGACCTGTGTTTAGAGATGGTTCTCACCCCAAACCACCGGTACTTAGACTGGCTGTAGCCCCAAACCAACGTTGAGTTTCGAGGTTGGTTCTTCACACAATCCACCACGAGTGTTTCTAGATGGTTCTCAACCACCAAACCACATGTTCTTTTAGCTTAGTTCTCACCCCAAAAACCACCGGTGTTAGATTACTGTAGCCAACCTACCCTGTGTTTTTTATATATGGCTGTAGCCACAAGTCCCCTGTAGTCTTATTGGCTGTAGCCAAGCCACAGTTGTGATAGATAGGTTACTCCACCCCAAACCACCAAGTGTTTTCAGATGTTCTCAGAACCAACAATCCACCGTGTGATTTAGATTGTTCTCACCACAATACCACAACCGGTGTGTTTTAAAGGGTTTAGCCAAGTCACTGTATTTATGATAGTGGTCCCACCCCAATCAAACCGTGTTTTAGATGGTTCTCCAGCCACCCCAATCCACACCGAGTGTTTAGTATGGTTCTCACCCCAATCCACCATGTGTCTTAGATAGGGTTCTCACCCCAAACCACCGAGGTGTTTATATTGTTCTCACCCACAATCCAACGTGTAGTTTTTAGAGGAATGTAACCCAAGTGCACCGTGATTAGACTAGTTTCACCTCCCAATCAAACCGTGTGTTTATGAAGAATGGTTTCTCCACCCCAATCCCACCGTGTGTTTAGATTAGTTGTCCACATCCCCCAACACTAATACCAAACCAAACCGAACCGTGTGTTTAGATTGTTTCTCATACCCCAAACCCCCGTGTTTTTAGAATTTTTCTCACCACCTCAAGCTACCGTGTGTTTAGATTGTTCTACGACCACAATCCACCGTTGTTCATGGGATGGTTTGTCCCCCAAACCTACCGTGTGTTAGAATGGATCACCTCACACACAATCCACCGTTTTTAGATGGAGTATGACACCCCAAACCACTGCGTTGTTTAGACTGTTCACACCACAAACCCACTCGTGTGTTTTATGATGGATTTGGTCACCGTCCTAACCACCGCGTGTGTTGAGCATTGCTTCTCAACCACAATCCACCGTGAGTTTTGAAGATGTACCACCCCAAACCACCGAGTAAGTTTAGCATGATTCTCACCATACATCCACCGTGTGTTTAGAAGGTTAGTCACCAACGGCCCCAAACCACTCCGGTGTGTTTAATTGATTACTCGACACAATCCACGTTGTTTAAAGATGGTTGCTTCACCCCAAACCACCCGCGTGTTTTATAGATGGATTCTCACCACAAATCCACGTGATTTTTAGATGTTTGTTCCCACCACAGCACCAAACCACCGTGTGGATTTAGATCGTTCTCACAACAATCCACCGTGTTTTAATCGCGGACTGTCACCGCCAATCCCCGTGTGTTTAGATTGTTCTCAACCGACAGATCCACCGTGAGTGGTTTAATGATGGTTGTCACCCCAAACCACCGTGTGTTTAAGATTGTTCTCACAACCACAATCCACCGTGATTCTAGATGTTTGACACCATTCCCAAACCACAGCCGTGTAGTTTAGATGGTTTCTCACCACAAACCAACATTGTGTTTAGATGTTTGTCACAATCCAAACACACCGTGTGTTTAGATGCTGTAGCCCAAACCCAACGTGTGTTTTGATGGGTTGTCATCCCCCAACCACGTGTGCTTTAGAAGGTTTCAAATTTAGCCATCGCGTGTCACCCTAAGAACTGGGGACGTGATAATGTATTTATAGCGGTGCATTAAGATCTGTGAGATAAGGTCCCCGCGGGGCACACCCCCCTCCCCCCCACCGACCACCATGATTATCCGAGCGGCACGCCACGTCTTCAGAGGCCCTGCCCTCGATTTTTTCACTTGCGCCGACATCAACGGCGCAATTATATGCATTTATTAACGCAGGACGGAAGGGTCTCAAACGATTGTATTGCTCATTTTCTTCTTTTTTTTCTAGTACCCTTATTAATTAATCAAAGGGCCAGGGGCAAATTGGGCGATCAATACTTTTTCAATGAATTTTTCTTCATCGCGTCCCTCGCTATCCACCAGTCTAAATGCTTGTAAAGACTTATATTTTGGTAAAGATGAGGAGGTAGAATGTGGTAGATAAGTTACTTGCGTTTCCGCAGGAAGAGGAAATTTGGAAAAATCACCCTCATTACACCCGCGTGAATCAGAATATCGACCTTCCCATCTTTGGCAAACCACTTTTTGGTTGTTTCCGCACATCTTAATGTGAGGGTATACTGGCGCGAGAAAAGCCAATGTTTTTGGGTTGTTATCTTGACATCTTTAAGCGTGAGTGGTGTACGTGTCCGCGAGAAAAAAAGCCAATGTTTTTTGGTTAGTTCCGAAATCTTAAGGTGAGGGTTTACGTGGCGCGAGAAAAGGCCAATGTTTAAAGCTTGGTTGTTCCGACATCTTAAGTAGGGTGTACGAGGCGCGAGAAAAGGCCAATGGTTATTGGTTGTTCACGACATCTTAAGGTGAGGGTGTACGTGGCGCGAGAAAAGACCCATATGTTTTGGTCTGTTCCGACCTCATTTAAGGTGAGGTTCTTACGTGGCCGCGAGAAAGAGGCCGAATTAGTTTTTGGATGTTTCCGAACATTCCTAAGGTGAGGTTTACGCGGCGCGAGAAAAGCCCAATGTAATTGTACAAAACTTAATGTCTTATTGAGCCAAAATAAAATCAAATAGTACTACAGTCACAATAATAAAGTTAAATTTTTCTTCACGAGGTGACTGTCACAAATATAGTTGAATATCGCCTAATGGAGCATAGTGCTATTAAATGACACTTTATATGTGCTTTGTTTTGTCCTAGACGGTTCAATCCCTCGGACACAAGCACAGCTTATCTGACTACCAACCGTTCCTTCCCTCTGACAAGACGTTGTATTAAAATCACATCTTGTGAGTGGGAATGCCAGTCCTCCACCGTGCGGGTTCGGTATCCCACGTTGAAACTGTAAAGGTTCCTGCCATATTCAGTATCACAAATCACCCTACTATTAACACCCATTAAGCGAAAGTGCGTATAACCCAAACGGATATAAAGAAACGGTGCTAATATAATAATAAAATAATAATAATATAAATAATATATGTGAAGGCTAAAATTCATTAAATTCCAGGAAACACCCAAGCAAATAATCAACAACCGATGCGATAACACCCAATGTGAATAAAATTAAAAAAACTACTTGTTTGGTATTGTAAGCCATAATTGATTTGTTTATGACCAAAAAAAAAGTTTTTTTCTATAAACAAAACCTATCTAAAAAAAAAACTTACAAAAAAACACAACGTTTTCTCGAGTCCCCTACAATTCCCACCTCAATCACGTAACACCAATCAAAATTATCATGTATTTCTTGTTGGGTAAGTTTGTTCTCCTTTAGAATTTTTCATTGCTATCACGCTATACTAATTACAGGATAGGTCTCATTAAATTGCAAATATAATAAACACAAATTTAAGATTATAGATTAAGCATACCAACTACACTGCATCCGGTCAAGAGTTAATATCCTGACCTCGCCAGTGGACTAGTATTGAAAACATCTACAGAAAAGACCTGCGAGCACCTAACCCCAAAGCGAAATGTGGTACTGAAAGAAATGGGAATCAGATTTGGTAAGGAAGCGATACATTAGCTTAAGAAATAAAAAATAAGAAGAATAAACAAGAACAAATTAAATAATATACAACAACTTTAGTATTATATATAACAATGTTTCCTTCTATAATGAGGTGTTGAACAAGTATCCCAATCCCAGCCTTAGTTAGAAGGAATTCCTTGAAACTAATTCCCACAACACATTCAGGAAAGTTTTATACTGGTTACCTCCTTTTTTTTCAACACCTGTAGGTATACTGGCATAGGCTTATTTAGAGTTGAAATCTAACGGAGCGCGCTCGTACAATCGTGGGAGAGGAGAAATGTAACGCTTTCAAAACCCTCCCCTACCAGAGCACATCGAACAAAATTGAGGCGACACTTCAATTTTTGGTTTTTATTATTGATAGAATGATCTATGTAAACGTACACTCTATACAGATACAACAGCCACTAAACTAAAAAAACAACTCGCTTCTGGGATCCATGGTATCGTCAAAAGATTCAATCCATACTATGCCGATCAAGCTTTGGGGAACAAAATCCAAGTTACTGTTCCACACTTGGTCCTTGGTGATAATTATTCCCTACATACGTCAATCCATGTAATATCTTGTAAATCCCCCCTCCCCTGTCCATCCTTATTACTTGTCCGCGTACCATATCATCCTAGCTTCCTCAACTATCCTATGTACCTCTAACTCTCTGACTAACATCTTCATTCCTAATCCTTAACTCTTCTGGTGAAGCTGCGAAGCTCCTTAACTTTTATTATTCCCATGTCCTCACCACTTTTATTGTTTCTCTTTATATCCAAAGTTCCAAAGTTTTCCGCTGCATACATTACTATAGGGTGTAGGAAGTATGCTCGGTAGTGCACCTCCTTAAACACATCTATGGCACTTCCTTTTACCATATTAGGTCTCGTACACACCCAGAGGAAACCTTCCACAGCTGCCCCACATCTCAATAACTTCCTACTGCACACGTTTGCCTCAATCACACTACTCAGGAAGTCCTAACTTCACACTCTTTTGCTTCTTTCAAATTTAATCCATCCAGTCCTATCCAACCTTCTTTGGCATTGTTTTTCTCATCCTTATTCGATCAATAACATACATCACTTTTCACCATCTACACTTGCTACTCCTCTTTCTATCTACTCCAAAACCTCCTCATAGTCTAAGTGACGTAAATACCTAAAGAGTAATTATTTTGTTACGTTCCCAAGCCTTTCAAAGTCGAAAGAGATATGAAGAGAAGGTATTATATGCAAAAACTTGATAATTGGATATGTGAATAGATTAACGAGTCGAGATACAAATGAGGAGGTGGAAGGGGGGGGGAATTCCAATGATGCTCAATGTTTATCATTTTCCAACATCGATGATTCCCTAATGTCAATTTATTTAATTTTAACAACATAGATATCCATACAATCCTCGGTTCCCGGCAAACAAGATATATCTGATTCCAAACTCTTCCTTCACCTCAGACAAGACGTTTATTAATCACAACTTGTGAATGTGGCGGGAATGCCAGGCCATCTTTTTGCACCATGGTTCGGGACTTCCACGTTAACACTGTAGACCTTCATTTCCAACTCACAATACAACCCACCATTACATCATATCGTAAGTGCGTATAACCCGAATGGGTATAAGCCGTGTGCATAATAAATAATCATGATGATATCCATCACTGTAACTACGAGGCACGATCCATAACAATTTTCCAAACGGCCTGATATCTTTGCGATGAAACCGAACAACAGACTATTTCCATTCACCAAAGTCGGAAACACCCACCCCTACACTGTCCATATCACCTATTAGCACACATGCCAATCGCCTCACTCTGCGTGCATTCTCCAATCTACGCTAATAGGCTAGACTGCAGATGACGGGGAAATGAGGGATCGAATTAATCAGGTACGCGGGTGGATTTGGCTTTGCAAGGCCTAAGGGGGTGGTGATGGGCCCCTAAATAATTTAGCACTCTTCACCATTCCATCAAATGCAAATAGACATTTTCCTCTTAAATTCATCAACCTTCCCTCATGACCCATGACATAATAAAAAGATAACTAGTAAACATAGCGTCGGTCACTAATAAACGACACCAACCATAATGAAGCGTCTATATATTCACAAAATCTAAATAGGCCTAACAAAATAGTAATTATGAGGATCCTCCAGATTTTTGTATGATATAAATAATGTCAAGAAATCCAAACCCCCAACCATTACAAAAAAAATGACCCAAGATCTTGTAAAAATCAGAAGACCCCCCTAGAAATAATTGCACAGAATAGATTGGATCAAAATGAGACCCTATTCACAATTGACAAACTACACTATATATAAATAAAAATGAAACACTTTTATTTATGCACAGAAACCCGTTGCGTATATATACAAATAAACCATGAAATACTGGATTTACAAATTAAGACTCAATCTCATGCTTCAGTAACAATAGCCTTTATGCTACCTCTTAATCAATATTAACTAAAAACCCATCAGCTAACACGCTAACTACAAGCTAACCCCTACAACTTGCTACAACCTACTACCCACCAAACCAGCAGAAAAGCGCCGCAATCAAACAGAGAGTAGCATCACTACTCTAAGACCAAAACCACCATCCCACATCAATATTTAAACTTAAAATGCAATATTTCCCTCTAGAATTGGTTGTTCCTCAACCACCGATATTACAGAGTGTACTCAAGATTAGGCCTAATTTGCAAGCCTGCATTAATCTTGTCAGTCCAACTATCTGGCTGTGGTCAAAATTTTATATTTAAGTATGAAAATTACGAAACAAAAATCGATTATTATTCACTCAAAAATGAAAAAAAAACAAAACCAAAAGCTTAAAAATTATTACAACTTAAAATGTACGACCTAAATAAACTCCAAATTACATAGAAAAAAGAAATATATCAAAATGTACATTCATCTAGTAGCCATAGGTATCATGAACAAACCCTAATGTACTTATGTGAACTCTCTGTTATGTAACCATATTAAATATAACATCAAAATCTGAGTCCTCTGGATTATTATATTTTGTCAACCCTCTATCCTAAGCGAACAAGGGACATCAATGGTCGAGCCACTCTAACTCCCTCATATAGACAGGGGAAAATAACACTGGTCGCCAGTAGCGTCACTAGGGGGATTTTGACCGCATCAGGTGACTGAACCAACGATCAAAGGAAGTTGAATTCTTGATCATCGTGGGACTTAAAATTTTAGAATGATTATAATATATTTACGAAAATATCTGGTTCGCACATTTGATATATATTTTTAATTTTATTAAGATTCATCATAAAGGGAATTTTGGATAAATAAAAATCTTATTCTGACAATTGCTGAAGGTCTATACGAGAAAAGGATAAGGTTCGTGGCAATGTGAAATATACTGAGGGAGTATCCAATGTTTTTATATGACAATTAACACACGACTCTTTTACAATAACTGCTAATACAGCTTAATATACTTTATTATCCCCATGAAATCTCGCTTCACTGCGAAAATCGGCCAAACTCGCCGCACTTGCTTTATCCAAAGTCGTTCTCGGAAGCATTCCTATTTTCCACTGTCCTCCCTATCTCTCCCCTCTCTCATCTCTCTCGCTCATATATATATATTATAGTATAAATATAAATATGATCTTGTTCTCTACCCTACTAGTCCAGATGATATTAAATCGAAACGAATAACCCGCTTCGGTGTCCGACAATGGTCTAGAGCGATTGCCTTCTCGCAATACAAACGTGGCCAATCCCAGTCCGGCATTATTGGACATACATATCATTCCAATTTGGAAGTTTATCCACACTTTCCTCCTCCCACACAAATGCGGGTACACGTCCTCATAAATTCAACCCCTTCCTAGTCCCCTAACACAATAGAGTACTTGTACACTTAGCGTCACAACCGCAAACGAGTAGTAAGACACGGTTGCAAAAAATAAATACAAGTCTTCACAGATCTGAGTCATGATATGAACACCAAATATGCACACCCCGAGAAACCTGTTTTTGATAATTATAATGTAAAATTAATTAGCAATAAATTATATGCGCATAGAATTAAATAAATAGGAAATAATATAGGTTTTGCGTTTTTATAAACTTGTATCTAGTAATATTAATTAAGCATCAAACATTCTAAGTACTCACAATTTCTTTAAGTGACTCAGCTCATAATCGTAACTACAGCAACGACAGGTTGGTTACAACCAAGTTCCGGCTTTAAATTTGACATTCATCCTTTTTATTGGTACGCCCACATAACGATGCTCATATAAAGTACATACACTTTGTGTATGATCTTCTTGTTGTAGAAGAATGTGTATTTTATGTGTTAATTTTTTTGGGAATCTTTTTCATTTTAGAATTTGAAGGTCATATTTTTCGTACGAGTTTTCGTCCTTTAAAAGTCATTTTCCAGGTAATCCTTGGAAATTTCTGAACTATTTTCTGCATTCCCTGAAGCCATTTTAATTAACAAAAGCATTCATGTTAATAAAGTATATTTCTAATTGCAACCTAGAATATTTATAAATGCATCAATTCTCACAATTCCAACAACTGGTGTGAACAGAAGATAGTGTGTATGCCATGAACTTTGTATCCTCTTGCATGCTTGGTTGTAAAGTACCATTCCTGGTCAGAAAACTGTAACTAAGATAGTGAGGGTTGCGGTTTCTGGTAGGGTGTTGGCTTTATTACTCGCTGAAGCTGGTATTTGTAAAATCAATATTATATTTAGCAGAATGAAAAATCGATTTGATAAAGACTGTCATTTACATGATAATTTTCAAGTTACATTTGTAAAACATATGTTGTATTTCGTATTGAGCATTATATAACTGCGACAACACTGTCAAATATTAAGGTAATAATATTGATTAATTTATGTCATCAAAATGCACGCAGCCCTCAGGTTGAAACAATACACCCACTACACCTAATACAAAAGACTAAACCTACAATTGTTATTGATAAAATGACACGGCAGGCCAAAAAACATATAAGAGCGAACAATTTTGTGAAGTGAGCAATATTTAAAAAATCATGAGCACAAATAATTAATTGTAGAAATTAGTTTTCCCAGACATTATGTATAAACTTAACCCATGTCCTGTGTCAATTCGACATAAATGGTAGAAGGCAATTTATATTAAAGCCATCTGTATGAGACTACTACTCCGTACTGACCAACAACTTTCAGGGGAACTTTACCCAAATTTGCATGGAGATTGGGTAGAACCATTAAGGAGAATTAAAAAAACTCGGTAGAACCTACATTGACTATGGGCCCCATGACACGTCACTGGAGGACAAAAACCAGGTGCGAAAGATGCCTTAGTCTTTGTGGCCCACCGTTCGGGTACTCTGGAGCCATAAATCGTAAATACAAAATCATACATACAACTGCTACTAAACTTACAAACAAGAACCGATAACATAGATGAAACCAAAACATAAGAATCAACCACCCAAGAAAGGAATTTTAAAACTCAGAAGCTATTAAAACATTTATAATCATCACTATAAAAATAGCAAGTAAATACTCTGCGATTGGTCTCACATGTTTTAAAATGTTTAGATATGTTTTGAACGTTGGGTATGTTGGACACCGAGGTCAATGTAAGTATTCATCCGTGTTCATAATAAACCTTAGGAGCCCTAGAATTTAAAAAAAAAAATAAGCTTTAATTAGGTATTTTTAATTTAATTTTCTTACCAACTATCTAATCTATTCATTGAGCCTTGTTTCAATTTAAACAGGAGATTTTATTTGTTCCATTTAAATTAATTGTTTCCAGGTCAAATTTATACAATTATCTGAAGAAATAATAACGAGAAACTTACTAACATATAGCATGCTGTAAAAAAATAATAAATAAAGCTAGAACGTTTCTACTACATGAAATCCATTTTTGGCAAAAATGTTATTTTTAAATATAAAACTACAAAGAACTTCCCCTTAATTTGGCGTCCACCTTTTTAATCCAACTAAAGGACTTCATTAAAACAGACAGGTCCATAGCCAATCTGAGAATAATATCACTATTCTAGAAAAAAGACGTAATTCTCGTTATAAAAATATATATGACCTACATAAATACTACACGTCCAACAAATGTCCGGGCACACCCACCCAAAGTTTCATCTTTCTTACCAGATACCACTCCCTTGGAAAACGAATGACGATCGTCAAAGACCTTGAGTGTGGTTTATAGCTCGCGAAACGCATTCGGGCCTAAATGAATGACTAAAGTTAGCGTTAACAAACCCCCACATCAACACCTTACCCCGATTAGAATAACATTAACCTGAGAGCCCGAGCGATGGCCAATTGTCGCAACAGGCATACACCTCCGCCAACCTTTGCGCAGATTCAAACGGGATGAGAATTAGCCTACTCTTTGTGCTGTTTGCGTTTACATCATCGAGTTGAAGTTTAGTTAAACAGCACGACCTAGAGGTTTATCTTAACCTCCGCTTGGTGCGCTGGAGCGAGACACAAAATAAATCGTATAGTCAACCAGATGCGTTGTGTTACGCTGTATAGTTATTTCAGCAGCGAATAATCGAATAGCTTAGAAGAAATCCACATTTAGTGCCTCGGCTGTACTTCCTGGAATGGCAACTAAATTGTAACTACCTACATTCAGATATTAGGGTGCGTTGTACTTGGGCGATAAAATACCCCCCTCAAAGACCCGAATCTTACCATCGTTCAAATTCATCCAACAAAGCGGATTTATACTTACCGAATTAGAAAATCCGCTATCACACAACTTTAATAAGGGAAGTAAAAAGCTTTCTGTCTCCTAGGTCATAATCATAACATTGTGCATGTACAATAAACCCTGTAAGGTAGTGACAAATACCTCATCTGGAGACCAAGATAGTAGCCCTCTCTCTCATTCATGGCTCATAGAATACCCAGTGTGGAAAGGCAAACAGTGAAACATACCGCACTTTCAGGAATTTCTTCAGGAATATCGCTTTCTCCCCATAAGTTTTGGCAACATAAACTGACTAAGGCTAGAATGTATGAATATCCTCCAGCACAACCAAATGAATGCGGAAAGCGCATCAACCCACCCCTCTGCGGAATGAACCCTCATATATATATACCACACACACACACACCACACAGTAGGATCAGAGCAATTCGAGCCCCACCATTATTCCCTATATTGAAACTACTACATATAAATCAATGGACAAAATAACATTTTAATTTAAATTCTTCAAACGCGATTTTTTTTTTATAATTCGGAACCATACTTGTTAATCTTTTCAGTTTGTAACTCAAAGTTCAAACAAACTTAACGATCTTTATTAAACACACCCAAAAGTATTCCAAAATAGATGGTCAATAGATAAAAGAGAAGATTCTACTGTATACAAACCATACGCACAAGATACAAAATGTTTCATGACAATAAGTAACTTGAAGAGTTATTGGTTATCATTTGCCCCAGATAAGCAAACTAATGACGGCGGATTAAAATAATTATTTTTTTTTGAGCAATGTTCATTTGAGTTTCAAAAAATTGATTTAAGGTACTCGAACTTTTCCTTAGATAATTTTTCCAAATTTTTTATTTTTTTTGTTCAATTTTACTTATGATATATTGTCTATTCATCGTTTTTATTATGGCATTAAGTTGTCTACAGTGTTGTGTTTTATAGTAGCTATTGTTGAAGGCCATTGATTTTAAGTTAGTACCAGCTCTTAGATACTCAAAAAATGGTAATTGATTTTTGGTTACCTCGAATTAGTATTGATATCACACATGGGATTTTTTCCATTCGAGTCAAGTAGTCAAACGAGCTTCTACATGTTTTTTGGAGTCTAGTTCAAGTATTTACATAATTTTAAAATTATAAGATTTATTGTTTATTGGCGGAACCTGTTGGTCCTAGGGGTAAGCGTGAGTTGAACTTTGTGTCTAGGGGTCCGGGTTCAAATCCAGTTCCTGGCACAGATTTTATTACCTTTACCAAACCCTTCCGCTTCACATCAATGGCAAAGTATCTGCTTCACGCTTTGTAAATGTATAGTTTTTAATTCGAGGTAATTTAACGTGCCTTTAATAACCGACTGATCATACATCAGTACAACGACTAATAAATCAACCTAAATCAACTAGATAAATACACAACATTCCGTCCTCCTGGCCGTTAACACATCCACTGTGAAAAGCGGGAAACATACAATTCACTAAAATGATAAATTGGTTGTCGGACAAGCCATAAATCGAGAACCTGGGACCCTTAGATCAGCTAACAGTGCAGACACGCTACCTAAATTTAAAAAAAGTATAATTAAATGTCACCCATCTTAAACAAATATAAAATGATAAATGTATCACATCTTTAAAATATGAGATATTAAAATTTCTAGGAAACAGCACACATGTTTTTAAATAACGAATTAATACACATTATAAAAATAAGTAAATAAGTTTTGAAAAGAAGTTAAAAAACAACGAGAAATACGAGTATTTTTTTTTTATTTATAGATAACATTTAAATAATGATTTAAAAATAATTACAACACTCAAATAAAATAAAAAAAACATGTGATTTGTCCAACACAAATGTCTTACAAAAAGTTAGTAAAATTCACTTTTAAATGACTAATATCCCCCAAAGCAACAAACTTTCTCAGGCGCGTCGTAAGCATTAATTTATCCAGAAAACGTAAGAAACGATAAGCAGACATAGAAGTCCGCAACATTCACAATTCGTTTATAATCCTTATGTAATAATACGATCAATATCACTAGCCTGATATATCCAGACTTCATCTTCCATCTATAGCCATTTTGTATTCGCCTCATATGGGATATCACTATAACAAATTATTAACGGAAATTTAATCATTTTCAATAAAAAAGCATAAAAGTTGAAGCCCATAACTGCTAAATGAAAATTAAATGGACTAAAATAATATTTCTAATAAACCATAATAGAATAGTAAGTGCCTATTTTATAAAATATGATACGATTGGTAAATATATTACTGTTTTTTAATGTTGATCCGCTACTGATTTTAAGACAAGTTAACCAACATAAAAATATAACTAAATAAATAGTAACAAGTCTATGTTTTGTAGTTTAACCGGAACAGTTCTAAAAACAACCAATATCATACTCTATGATAACATTTCTCTAAATTCAACTACAATTATAAGCCAAGAAGAAATGACCCGCATGTATACACTAGAAACATTAGATTAATGTCCAACTATTTTGGTATTCAATTTAACTACCTTTATTATTTTATTTTCCTCCCTTTGCTGCAATACAACTTCAATATCGAGATAATTCAAAATGGTTAAAGAAATATTGAATTAGTTCTACCCTCGAAAATAATTTTAGAACTCTGTATACTTATTAAAGTGAATCCTTCTATATAAACTTTAATAATTTGTAAGCTAGACCAAACTGAATTATAAAGTGAAACTACCGAATAATCTAAATTAAATACAGCCTATACTTACTTTCTACCATTTGCGTTTTAAGAATTTATTTGTAACATATATCCAGAGAAGCTCGAAATAGACGAGCGTACAAACCATTATCCCTCTCGACCTCTAGATTTAGAATGACGAAGCTCAGCTCGAACACTCGAATCCCAGTGTAACTGCAGTCAGGCCGCTACTATTAGTCAGCCTCTCCAGACACCTACTAAAGATTTGGTCACTTTTTGAACTCACCCTAAGGTTGTTTCCATCGGCGGATTCGCACTACCTAGTTTGTACCTTAAGCCCTGCCTACCCATAAAAATGCACGGCTCTAACAAAAGATCGATTTAGTACAACAAAATATATTTAAAATTCAACCTTTGTTTTTTTTTTAATTTTTTTTTAGTAAAATCGGGGCATCTTTCAAAATCTTAGGGAAATTTTTAAAACCATGAAAAAAAAAGTTATTGAAAATAATTCATTTAAATGTTTCCATTTCAAGCATTTTAAAGGGAATAACAAAATTATTAATGGATTTTTTATTTTTTTTGTACAATTAAGCTAAGTGTTTTTTTAAACAACTTTTTAAAATGAATAATTTCTTTTTTCTTTTTAACAAATTTTTAATTTGGGGTTAGTTTTAAATAATCACACGATATTGACTCAAGACCCCCAAAGTCACTCTCAGTCAAAATACAGGGTTTTTTAAATACAACTTTTCCTTCTGCAACTATTGTCTTACTATAAAGGTGCCGTTATAGATCTTTTCCCATTACAAGCATACATTTTTGCAAGCTTTGGGCTAACCCTGCTGAGGGAATGCAGGGGGCAATGGAGGGTTTAAACAAATCCTTGCCCTTCTTGATCAAAGAAACAAAATACCATTTACGTTAAAGAAGGCCAATGCCCAATTAGAAAATTTGCGTAATTAAATATAAACCCCATTAAACATCTTAAATTTTCAGTAACAAAAACCAAAAGTCTTCCTGCTGGTTTTTTAAAAAATATTTGGTCCCTAAAACTTCAATGAAAATTTACCAGTATACTTATTTTCAAAAAAAAACCCACCTTCCCAAAATAAAAATTTTTTAAAACTTTAAGCCCTTATTTAACTGAGCAGTAAAACAGAAAAATTTTTCACTCTTATCTTATATTCTTTCTTGAGTTTTTCATTTTTTTACACAAAACACTTGTAATAAAATGTTAATTTTCAAATAAATAAAACTACGAAAATTTGAATTTTTAATCCACTTTAAAAAAAAAATAAAAACTTTCCTGCCATTCAAACAATTATTTTAAATAAAGTTTGGTCTAAATTAATTTGGGACGTTCTCATATAATTTTTATATACTAGTTTTTATTTACTGTCAGGTTTTGGGCTCTCGGGACTTTGGAAAAAAATTTATTTTTCAAAAAGTTAATGAACAATTTTTGGGTAATCAAAGTGAAAATTTAAAATTTTTATTTTATTAGCGGTTAAATGTATTACTTTTTTTTTGAACCTTTGATTTTCGCATTTTGGCGCTCGTTTTGGAAGAAATGACGAACCCCGAACAAAAATCCCCCACGGATTCTTTTTTAAAATTTTAACAAAGGGACCTTTTGCTTTCGAACAAAACCAAAAGGTTTTGTATAAATTTTGAGGGGAAATATTTACAAAATTTTATTTTTATCCTTTGAATAAAATTTGTTAAAAAAGGCCACAAAGAAAATAAAAAATAATTGATTATTTAACTTCTTGTAGAAAAGGGTAATTTTTTTTTTAAGGGTATGCATATTACTGCGCTTAGGCTATCTGTACTAGTTTTAAGTACAAGGGAAATAGAGCGATACTTTTTTATTCCTGTAAAAAAATACAAAATTAAGATACAAAAAATATTTCAAAAAACAAAGCAGCGATTATTCGATATTTCAAGAACTTTTTTTTTTTTGAAAAGCTCTTACTGAAATAAATTTTACAAAACACTCTGTAACGCACTTATTGTATTTTCAAAATCTCTGTCCTTACCGATTCTTCCCCGCATACAAAATTTTTTAAACCTAACGGGGAACGAACATCAATTATTACTGATTAATTTACGCACTCATCCATCTTAAGAAAATTTTCAATATTACCACGACATAACCGATGAAATTAAAAATTTTTAAAAAACCATTAAAAAAGAACTTTTTTTCCCCATCCAAAAGTAAGTAATAATAAGTAATTTTTGATACCCACCGCCTCTTTGTATAGGGCAAATTTACTGCTTCAATACTGAAGCCCCCAATTCAACCCCAGTCCCCTAATTCTTCTTTAAAGCAGGGGGCGAAACGGAAAAAAAAACAACCTCGTAAAAGGGAAAATAGGAGATAATGAAGGGAAAAAAGTAGCGCTTTCAGTCGAAAACTGGATAGAAGTTCTGGGGGGGCTCGTTTTGCTACCAAGGGGCCACCCTCACTTGAAAATTTTTGGCCCTATTTTTCCCAACTACGGAAAAGCCCTCTTGTAAATACCTGCTTCAGTGACACCAAAAGAAAATAAACAAGTTAAACTCTACAATAGGGAAAATAAAAAAATTATTCCCAAAAATTTTTTATTTCGGAAAATTTGTTAAACCCCTATAATTTTGAAAACTTAAACACCGAAATTAAATAACAGAACCCCCCTTTAGGGGCTAGTGTCAAAGGGTGTCACTATGTTAAAGGGCCTGCGGGAAGCGGAAAAAGCACTTGGGGGTGCAAATCCTGGTCAGTCTATTGAGGGTATTTTCCAAAATTGTTTCCCCATTTTCCAAAAAAAAAATGCTGTAGATAACCTTTTTCAAATGCTTCTTTCCTCATTACCACCCCAATTAATTATAAAATTATCGTAAAAATGAACAGGATATACGGGTATACATAAAAAAATAACAATATATTTATTGTAAAAATTTGTTATACTTCGAAAAAACTCCCTTTTAAAAATATGTTTTTGCCTCCTTAGCTTTTTAAATTTTAAAAATTAGCCAAAAGCACAGTCCAAATTTACACTTTAAAATTTTAGTTATTTTTTATTTTACCTGCTTACTAATAAACTCAAATAAAGGGTACGACAAAAACGTGGGCTACATCTCAATCGAAAAGGTTATTTATTATTTATGACAAAATCTTCAAAAAAAGTTCTCTAATTTTACCTTAAAAAATTTTTTTTCCCGATAAATAATGTACATTATTATTTTATCACTACCCTCACCAATATTTTTTTTAAAAAAATTTTAATAGGGTTTTAAACAGCATTAAAAATGAGTCACGTGACACTTTTTAAACTAATTACTCAAAATGGTAAGGTAAAAAAACTTTCTCTTTGTGGGACAAAAAGTACAGAACAGACAAAACTTTGGCATGAAAAAGTTCAAAAAAATGGTACAACACATTAACCGGAACACCACTTTTATATGCAATTACTCAAAATGGGGATGGGTACAAAACTTTTTTTGTTACAAAACGGTAAAAACAGACAAAACTTTGGAAACAAAAAAATTTAAAAATGAAAAACCCGAATTAACCTAGACACCACTTTTAATGCAATACGAAAATGAGTACGGTACAAAACTTTTTGTGTTACAAAACGGTACAAAACTATTTTCAAAACTTTGGCATCAAAAAAAGTTCAAAATCAAAAGGGGGCAACCGCATTTTCCGGATACGGAGTATCACTTTTTTATCAATTATCAAAACGGTACGGTAAATACTTTTTCTTTCTTAAAAAACGGTACAAAAAACTATACAAAACTTGGCATCAAAAAAAATTCAAAATTAAAAAGTAGAAAAAAAAAGCATTACCTTTAGTCCCCCTTTGATTTCAATTACCAAAATGGGGACGGGTACAAAAATTTTTGGGATCAAAAAAAATTTTAAAATTCAAAAAGGGGGTACAACTGCATAACCTAAAGTCACCACTTTAAAATGCTAATTAAACCCAAAAAGGGTACGGGGACAAAATGGTACAAAACTAGTACTAAACTTTGCATCAAAATTCAAATTTTAAAAATGGACTACAGGGTTTAAATTTACGTCTAGCTGACGGAATGAAAAGCTAATTTTTTCTGCTCAGAGGTTTGGGTTGAACTTACTTATGTCTCCCCACTTTTTGCAAACTTGCGCCTAAAACTTTACGGTCCGGCCTAACTTCTTTTCTCTCCAATTCTGGAAAAAAATTTGCTTGCGCCTTTACTGATTACCGGTCGGTCGCCGGTTTTTCCCAATTGTTTAAAAAAAACAGTAGTTCTGCCAATCTGATGGGTGGGAAACCACCCTTTTTATAACGTTACAAAGCCCTATTTTAGAGCTGAAAGCTCAATACCCCGCCCGGGGGATAGGGAGGCCTTAATCCACTTTCGGATTTGATCCCAAAATCCCCGAACCTATTTCTGCTTGTTTTTTGACATAATAATAAGGACGTGAGAGTTTTTTGGGGGAGGGGTAACTCCCGCCGGGGACAGCCAGGGGTCACACCCGTGAACCCAACAACATCACCGCCAACGTCGGGAGGAAGGGCCAGGGTTGGGGGGGACCCCCCCTTTAAAAC
>JBCFYV010009989.1:0-27174 GCA_039000515.1 Timema cristinae
AATTTTAAAATTTTTCGTGAGCCCCCTGTCCACAATCCGCACAGGTTGGCTTACCCCCGGCATGGGAAAGCTTCGAAACCCCAAAATTTCCCCTGGCAATAAAACAGCCCGGGGGTTAGGGACATAGGGGCCGGCCCCTTTAAAGCACGGGGAACCGCTGGGAACCTCCTTGGGAAAGGGGTTAGGAGTCGAAAATGTGAGGATATACGAAATCCTCTTCTTTTTTTGTCCGTTCTTTTTGGGTAATAATACGGAAAACCCTTTCGGTGACATGTTTGGGGGGAAAAAGCTCCCAAAAGAAAACCTCAATGCCTACGCAGCCCGAGATCAAACAATTTGACCACTTCCCTTGAAAACCCCATTGAAAACCTGTGAGGTTCCACCTTCCCCGGAAATATGAGTCGAAATTTCTCAAGGGTTTTTGGGGGTTTTTGGCCATTTTTTTTAAGACTTTTGTGTCAGTCGGGGTCTGAATCATAATGGTGCCATCACCCATTTTCCTTTTTGAAAAATTTCCCGGGATTTGGGCTGCCCAAATTAAATCACTCTTTGGGGGCCTCACCATTTCCCTTTGGTTTTTTCATCAAAACGGGGCTGGAGGGCCCTTACCCTTTTCCGCCTTTTAAAACATTAAAACGGCCCTTTTGGGGGGGCCCGGGGCAGTGAAAACCCAGGGGAACTTGGCAGTACGGTGCCAGGACAGAAGGTGTCAGCGGGTGACAATTAACTCATTCATGAGGGGGAAGGACAACCTGCAAAAGACTGGGATCGTAAAAACCCAGTTGATCCCATTTGGGTTCTACCACATGGGGCCCCTGTTAACTCTTCCGACGAGAGGCTCCAAAACGACGCCTAGACTTGACAACCTTCATAGGGAGCACGCCCGGGAGAGAGGTCACCGCAGCAAGTGTATGCGGGAAAAGTGCAAATTTTTACGTCCGGGCCCCCTCATGAACCCCAACCGGTCTTTTCTCAAGGTAGGGGACCCGGTTGTCATCCCTAAGGGGCCCCTTTTACCAAGATATTACAAACCCCGCACTTTTATTCGGGAGGGTCAAGGCATTGGGATCCAATATAAAAAGAGGAGAGCCGGTTTAAATTGCCAAGGGCGTCAACGGGGAAAAGGGCCCAAAAGGGCCCCTGTGGGAGGATGAACGGTGGGGGAAAAAAAGAAAAAGGTAAGGGTAAAATTTAAAACGAAGGGGGAAGAGTAAAAAAAAAGGGGGGAAAATGAAGGAAGAAGAAAAATGTGAAAGGAAAGATATAGGATAGGTTTGTCCACCCCGAAGAAATCCCCCACAGAAACCCCCCTTTTAGTCGCTTTTTAAAGACAAGCAGGGGGTTAAATGCGGGGAAAAATTTTAAAAACCCCGTCCCCCAAGGGGGGAAAAATGGCAAAAACTAACCCTAAACCCTTTGGGCCCCGCGAAAACATTTAAAGGTTTATGGTGGAAAAAACACAGGGTTTCCCCAATTTTTTGCAAGGGATGCACTTGTATTACCCCCGACGCGTAAGCCCTTGAGGAACCCTCTTTTTGAGGAGCATTTCCCCCCCAAAATGTCCCCTGAAGTATATAGGATCACCACAAAAGGAACGATGTATGAAGAACACCGACAGTTAAATTCTTACTTTTGCCACTCTTTTCAAAACCAAAGGGGGTCCGAGCTGGTTTCCCCACGTGCCCCAGGGTCCGGCCGTATGTCCCAAACCCTGGGGGCCGCTTTTTTTCAGTGCCAGGATTTTGGGCATACAAAAGCTGCGATGCGGGGTAAGCCAACCTGTGAGTTTGGGTGGACAGGAGGCTCATGAACAACCTGCGAGTCTCCAAAAATTCTGCTTTAATTGAAAGGGCCCCCTTCGGGCCTGGCCCGGGTCCTGTCCAAATTTGGAAGGTAGGGGAAAAGAGTCCTGGAGACCCAAAAATAGAAAGGAAGACCCCTTATGCCCAGGCACGCAAAGAAAAATACTGCATTGCAAGCCCCGGGTTTTTTCAAAGTTCCACAGCCAAATTGTCCCCCCCAAAATATAAATTGCCCTAACTGCCACGCGCAGTTAATTTTGGCAAAGACCCCCAAACAAGACCTGTGCCACTAAACTCTATTCGAGACAAAAAAAAAACACCCCGGCATCATCTGTGGTGATGCAGAAAATAATAAAAGGGTGGCGACACCCCCCAAAAAAGGGTCCCCACCCCCAAACCCTGTCCCCCCCCAGGAGACCAACCCTGGGAACCCCCCCCGAGACCCCCTCTGGGAACTCCCCCGACCCCCCCTTTTGGGGGAACTCCCCCTACCCTCCTCGGGGAACTCCCCCGAACCCCCCCTGGGGGAAAAAAAACCCCAGCCCCCCCAGGGGGAAATTTAAATTGCGTGGGGCCCACTGTTTGAGCGCTCACCCCCCCGGCCTCTTGGCCCCCAAAGGGGCCGGGATGAGGGGTAAAAACCAGGTGAGGCCCCCAAGGGCATTTCCCCACTGGTGCCTTGAAGAAGTCCCAAGCGAGGAACGACGAAAAGAATTATATAAAAAAAGCGTCGAAGGCCTTAACAAACCCTTCGCGAAAGGATCCAAACAACCCAGTCTCTCCAAAAAAAACCCAAGCCCTCCTGAAGCGGGAGGTCCGGGAGGGGAACGGAAAAGGGCAAGAGGACCAAAAAAGGCCCAAAAACCAAATTTTTTTTATTAAGGGATAGTAAACCATGGATTGCGAGGAAAAACAAAATAATATATTAACTAAGAAAAGCCCAAAAACTACAAGGGAAAATTTGGGGGGTTTTTTCTAGGGCTCGTGTAGATAAAATTTTAACAACAAATTTTTTCCCTCACCCTTCCCATCTTGTGTTTGAAAGGAGACCCACTTCCCCCCAAAAATTACAACCCAAAGCTTCGGGGGTACGATGTGTTTTCGTCCCGACAACCTTTTTCTTTGAGGGGTAGCGGAGGTGGTGGCTATTTTCGCACGAAGCAATATATATCACCCAAAATTAAAATCGTTTTTTTTGATCCCCAAGTGTTTTGCTGTAAAGATTTCTCCCTCCCTTTGGAGGTAACAATTTTTTTTGAAATCTACCTCCCAACGGGAAAACGTGTTCCAAGGGGAAACCCTAGGGGGCCCTTTTTAATAAAATTTTTCCCCGCCCCCTATACCCATTTTGGGGGGAAATTTTAAATTTTGCGCAAAACCCTGATGGTGGGCCCAATATTACTGACCACGGGGAGGATGGAAGGATTTTTCTTTCTCGGGAAACCGGGTTTTAAAATGAACCCCGGGGACCCAGACACACTTCTCTACCTTTAAGGGTGTATCCTCTGCCATCAAACCTAACATTTTTGAGCCCCCAATCCCCTGCCCTTTTTCCCTTTGGGAGGTCCACTCGGACCTATGGGGCCTGATCATTATTCCTTTCTGCTCTCACCACTTGAAGACCTCCCAGACAGCGGGGGATCCCCCAAAAATGAGGGGGCAAAAACGTGCTGACGGGGGATTTCGATTTGCGGATGGGCTGTATTTGGTAAATCCCAACATCCTGACCCCCGGGAATTTTGGGGGGGGGCCGGGCCCATTTTACCGAGGGTCTCGGGGGCGGCGAGTGTTTCTATCCCAAAATCCTCCCCCAAAAATCCGCCCCCACCTCCTGTTCCCTTTTGGAACGAAAAGTGTGGGTTTTGACTTTTCTATCTTTCAAAGGGGCCCCTTTCCCCGCCTCTTTTTTTTGACGCCCAAACCCTTTGGAAATCGGAAACTTTCCGATTCTACTGCTCGAGCTCGCCGTGTTATTCGGGGAAAAAAGCAGAAGAGATTTTTGGAGCCCTTTTAATTTCTACCCTTAAAATTTAACCATTTCCCCCCCAACTAAGGTTTGGGACAATAAACGTAAATTAATTTGTAAAAAAAATTTCCATTAAAGTAAAACCCTTCCCTCAGTCCTAATTTTTTCCGTTTGTCTCCCCCCTTTGGGGGAGGTCGCAAATTTAAATTGGCTGATTTTCCCGCCGCTATTTCTAGCACGCGAGCTACTCTAACGATTTCCCGCGGTGCATAAGCGCAGCATCGAGCCCCTTTAAACTTTTTTAATTTTGGGCCCAAAAATTTCGGGGGGAGGTTTAAATAACCCCCCTTTAAAGAAAAGAGGAATTACCTATGCCCTGTCCCAGGCGGGCAATAAAAATTTCCCTGCCCGGAGGGTATCCATTCGAAATGTTCCCGGCCAACTGCCCCTGCTGGACGGGGGGTTCCCTTTTTAAAACCCTCTAAATTGTTTTTTGGGAATCTCGTCAATTCCCAACACAAAGGAGGCAAGAAAACCTTTTACCCCAATATAAAAAATGGAAAGGGAAAAATTTAGACCCAACTAGTTATAGACCGTTTATTTTTAAAACTAGTTGTGTATGCAAAAAAATTAAAAAAAAAAAGATCAAAAAAAGATTTAAAAAGGTATCTAGAATCCCGAAAACTACTACCCAAAATATGAAATTTGGGGCCCTTTCGCCGTAACCGACCACGGGGGATCCCTTGTTCACCTTGAGACAGCAGCTCGTGCCGTTTTCCCCTCCAAAAAACAGCCCCCCTTGGCTTTCTTCTTTGATTTGGAGAAGGTTTTAACGACACCACCTGGCGTACGGCTTTTTTAAAAACCCCTTTTTTTAATTTGGGGGGGCCCGGGGGGGAAAAACCTTCCTTTTTTTAAACCCTTTTTTTTAAATTTCTGATAGACACTTCCGGGTAAGGTTAAAAAACATTTTTATCCGATAAATTTTATTCAAAAAAAATGGGGTGCCTCGGGGTAGTTTTTTTTTAAGCTGTACGTTTTTTTCCCCTTTTCGCGATAAATAGCATGTGGACAACGTCACGACCGGGCCTTTTCATGTCTTTTTGTGGATGACTACGAAATTTATTGCATTTTTCCATCAATTTTCCACAGGGCGAACGACAAAACCCAACTCGCTGTAAACAATCAAAGGGGTTTGGGGCATCTCGAAATTGGCTTTCGTTTCTCTGGGGGCCCAAGCGACTGTGGGCCCATTTTCCATAGTTTTAAGGGGGAAATTACAGCCAGTCCCCAATATTTTTAAATAACCCAACGTTTTTTTTAACCGGGTCTCCGAGACCGTAAGGTTCCGGGGATTTTTTAATTCATTTTAAACTAACTTGGATCCCCCACATCAAAGCCCTGAAAGTGAGGGTATTAAAGTTTTGGGAATTTTAAATTTAAAGCTTTTATGGCCCGCTCGGGGGGTGCGGATGGGGAAACCTTAAAGGGGCCCTCTATAAACCCTTTGGGGATCAAAACTTGATTAAAACGGGCATTTTGGGTTATGGTTCCGCAAAAACCCTCGGGGGTTAAAGATGCTCAAATAGCGTCCCCCATGCGGGCATTCGACTGGCTACTGGTTTTTTTTCTTTCCATTTCCAGCCCGTCAGAAACTGTGCTGACGCCTTTTGACCCCCTTTTTCAAACCGGGGGTCTTACCTCCTGGCACCCTTACTTGTCAAAATTTGCATTGCTGAAAAAATAATTTTTGTTTAAACCGCCCTGTATTTCATCCCCCAAAACCGTGTCTTGTATAAAAAAAAAATTTGGCGTAGTAAAAGGGCCCGGGTTGGGATCCGGATGCTTTTCTGTTTTCGACCCCGTGTGGGATAGTCCTCCCAAAGGGCTACCCCAAAACACCGGGTCAGTTTCTCCTGGAAAATACGCCCTCCGAAATCCCTTTTTGATCTTCCAATTTCCCTAAGCTACCCCCAAACCAAAACTTTTTGAATATGAAGGACTTTTAATGACCCTCCTCTCCAATCGCTTTCAGGGATTTGAGCGAAATCTACACTGAGGGCTTTTAAACTGGAGTCCCCCGGGGATGTGCTTTTTTTTGTGGAAGGATCCAATTTTTATTTTGGGTTTTTACCAAGGGAAACCATTTTTTTTTAAAACAGTTTAATTATATGCCATTTTTAAACCCTTTGTTTTTTTGATCCCCGAAGTTTTCACCTTTTCTGTCCTCATCTTGCACGGTTTCCCCATGAGGGGCCTCTTTTTTCCCATTTTCCACTCTCTACTCGGGAATCCTCCGTGCAAAATAAACCCACGAAAAAATTTTAAAAAATTGATTCTTTAAAGGGCCCCCGGCCCTGGGCCTTTTCTGGATTCCTGGTCACGCTGGTCTTCCAGGGAATGAACGGGCGGCCAGGCACTAAGAGGGCGGGCGAGCTCGCCCCGGGGCGAGCCCGGGTGTCTTTTTTTTTTAAAATTTTTAAGGGGTTATGTTCGGCGGGGAAAGTTTTACGAAACCGGGCCACGAGCAGTGGTTTCGCCCCCTCCCTCAGAACAAGCTGCGGTCCACAGGACGGGGGTGTCGCAAAGGCCCTTTTTCTATACGAAATTTCTAGGAGAGAGGGGGTCATCGTGACGAAACTCCGCGTCGGGCATACTTTTTTCAAAACCCCAGGGTTTTTTTACTAAAGGGGGGACCACCTCCATGTGTAAATTTTTGGGCGATGCCCCCCTTAAATGTGCACCACATTTGGGGGAAAGTTTCCGGGTTTATGCCCCTATTCGCCGGCCCTTGATTTTAAAAAGGTGACCTTCGTTTTTTTTTAACGCGACAGTGCTGAAGGAGTTTTTTGTTTTTTTCCATTTTAAAACGCCGGGGCGAATTTTTTTAAAGTGCCTTTTTGATTCACTTTTATACAGGGCTCATCTGGATTTTATTTCATATTGAGCCCTTTTTTTAACATTTTAGTTTTACTTTAATGTTTTGTCTTTTTCTTTAAAAATCCTTTTTAAACAAATTTTTAATAAAAAAATTTAAATTTAACATGTTAGTTTTGCCCTCTTTAACTAATAAATTGTTTTAATATATTTTTGGGTTTTTTTTTTTAAAATTAGAGTGATACACCTGTTTTTTTTTAGCGGGTGTTTCCCCCTTTCAATTGACTTTGAGCCCTTTTAAAGAAATCCTATAAAATGTCTCAGGTGGGAATGATTATATCCCCCCCCAAATGGGGTTTTTTATTTTTTTTAAAAAAATTTTTAAAGGGCCCCTAAAATTGCCCCTCGATGTGCCCGAGGGGCCCCTCTAAACCAAATAATAAAAAATAATAAACCCCTATCCAAACCCCCCCCATTAAAAACCCTTTTTCTTTTCTCGAGCTAGTTATTTTCCAGTCCCCCTTTCCATTAAAAAAACCCTATCTCTAACCCTTGAGAAAGGTTGAAAATGGGGTGGACTGGATAAAAACCAATCTCTGCCCCTTTAGCTAGTTCTATTCAGTCCACCCCCTTAAACTTTCTATTTCTTGATGGTCCACTCTAATTTTAACCCCTTTCCATCACGGAACCCACATTTTTAGAATAAATAATGTCCTTTTTAATGACGCCAAAAAAAGGTCAAATTTGGAAAGGGGAAAAGGCGACCGGGAAAACTGAAAATGTAATTTATTGATGAAAATCAAAAAAGGGAAAAATAAGATAAATTTTCGGGATAAAACCCAACTTATTTTGGAAGGATTTAAAATTCATTCAAATAATATAATTTTTTTTTTTTCAAACCTTTGTCCTGAAAATTCATAGATAGGTTATTTCACGAAAACAAATAAATTTTAATAATATTTACAATTACTATAGGATAAAGTCATTTAAATTTAAAAACCCAATCAAACCTTCCCCCTTAAATATTTTTTAAACGTTACCTCTTTCCCAAAAAAATTAAAACTTTTTTAAAACACAATTTAAAAATTTAAAACAAACTTAAATTTATAGACTTAAAAAAAATTTATTTTTCCTAAACTAATAAAACCAATTTTTTCCCTTGGGGGTCCTGTCATCAGCGCTATACCGGATTTTCACATTCATGTAAAATTAAAATTTAAATTTATAAAATTTAAATTGTAATAATACTTTCAATGATGAAATCAAATTAAAACAGAACGGGGTATGGGGGAAAGGGAAATTGTAAATACATAACTGTAAGGAGCTGGCACTTAACAGGAACTAATATAACTATAAGGGGAAATATACATTTATAAATTTGAAAATTTACTAAAGAAAAGGAAAATGGTAAAAAATAAAAAATCAGTCGGGTTTTACACCTTTTTCGATTCCCCCTGCCCACCCCTATCGCGCAGCACTAATACCGGCAGTATTTTTTAAAAGGGGAAATTTCCCCCATCAACATTTTTTTTGCAAAATTTAAACACGTGAAATTATTATAAGATAAAAACTGATTAAAATGATTTAACAAAATCCCGTTCATGATATAAACGGGTTTTGACTTGTTTTTAAATGATTTTAAAAATACCACTTTTGGAAGGGCAAATTTTTAAATTTGTATGGGGCAAATTTTTTTTGGGTATAATTTAAAAGAAGCTTAGTAAAAGGGAATTTTAAAACTTTCAGGGCGGAAGTTGATGACGTCATAGCTCCCCCCTCACCCCATTTCCTCCCGTCTCGCGTTTTCCGGGAGTCCCCCCCCCCCCCCCCCCCCCCCCCCTCCCCCTCGGGAATGATCCAGAGGAGACGGGGGTTTTGCGGGGGAGGGGAAAAAAAGATTGGTTCGGGGAAGTCCCCTCACCCCCCTTTTCCCTCGAGGGGTTCTCGGAGTTCTCCCCCTCTCTTTTCCCTCGCTCGGAAGGCTGTTAAAGTTTCAAAACGGAAATGCCCCCCTCACCCCCCTTTTCCCCCCCGGGGGGAGTGTCCCTTTCCCTTGGGCCCTGGAGTTCCCCCTCTCCCCTCCTCCTCAGCTATCCCAACTCTTATACGGCATCATTTTATGGGCCCTTCGGAAAAGGTGTGCCCTTTTTTTTCCAATCCTCTCACCAAGCAAATGAGGCTACATTTTCCAGGAAAAAATTTTTTTTACCCCATGGTAAAAATTCCCAAATAAAACTTTTTTCGGAAAAGGGTGTGTTTTTTTTTCCATCCTCCACCAAGCAAATGAGGCTACACTTCCAGGAAGAATGCTTTTTCAAACTCTCATCAGGAAAAATCACGAAAAAAACCCTTTTTTTTTCAAAAAAAAATATGGGAAGATGCCCGTGTTTGTTTTCTCACCCTTCCCCACCAAGCAAAGAGGCAAACCTTTTCCAGGAAAAAATTTTTTTTTTTTTTTTTTCCCATACTCTCATCATGGTACATTCACGAAAAATTTTTTTTTCCAAAACATATCGGAAAAAGACTTTTTTGTTTTTTTCCATCCCCCACCCCCAAAGGGCAAATAAAGGGCTACCCCTTCCGGGAAGAATGTTTTTTCTTTACTCTCATAAATGGTACTTTCCCACAATTTAAACCCTTTTTTTTCAAAACAATGGGAAGAGGGGACGTGTTTGTTTCTCATCCTCCCCCCAAAGCAAATGGGGCCCACATTTCCAGGAAGAATGTTTTTTTCCATACCCCATAAATGGCCCCCTTTCACGAAAAAAAACCTTTTTTTTCAAAAACAAATCGGAAGATGATGGGGTTTTTTTTTTCCCCCCTTTCACCAAGAAAATGAGGGCCAAAACACTTCCAGGAAAATGTTTTTCATACTCTCATAAAGGTACTTTTCACGAATAAAACTTTTTTGGGAAAATGATGTTTTGTTTTTCCATCCCCCCCTCCATGCAAATGGGGTTAAATTTCCAAAAAATGTTTTTTCATACTCCATAAAGGGTCCCATTAAATGAATAAAATTTTTTTGGGAAAAAAGGTGGTTTTTTTTTCTCACCCTCCCACCAAGCAAATGACTACATTCCAGGAATAATTTTTTCATACTCCCCTCTTGGTACATTCATGAATAAAACTTTTTTGGGAAAAATAAATGTTTTTTGTTTTTCCATCCCCCCCTCCGTGCAAATGAGTTACCCTTCCGGGAAGAATTTTTTTTCCATACTCTCATAAAGGGGAAAATTCATGAAAAAAAACTTTTTTTCAAAAGATGATGTTTTTTTTTTTTCCAAACCTCACTCCAAAAGCAAATGGGGCTACATTTCCAGGAAAAATTTTTTTTTCATACCTCATAAATGGTAAAATTCATGAAAAAAAATTTTTTTTTCGGAAAATGATGTGTTTTTTTTTCCATCCTCCCTCCATGAAAAATGAGGTTACACTTCCAGGAATAATTTTTTTTTTCATACTCTCATCATGGTACATTCACGAAAAAAACCTTTTTTCGGAAAATGGTTGTTTTTTTCCCCCTAAACCCCTCCCACCAAGCAAATGGGGTTTTACACTTCCAGGAATAATGTTTTTACTCATGGTAAAATTCGCGAAAAAAAATTTTTTTTCAGAAAAATAAATTTGTTTTTTTCCATCCTAAACTCCAACAAATGAGGCTACACTTCCAGGAAAAATGTTTTTTCATACTCCCATCAGGGTTACTTTCATGAATAAAACTTTTTTTCGGAAAAAGGTGTTTTTGGTTTTTTTTTCCATCCCCCCAAACCAAGCAAATGGGGTTTACATTTCCCGGGAAAAATTTTTTTTAAACATACTCTCATAAATTGGTACTTTTTTCGCGAAAAAAAACTTTTTTCGGAAATGAGGTTTTTTTTTTCCCATCCCCCACCCCAAAAGCAAATGAGGTTAAAATTTTAAAGAAAAAAATGTTTTTACATACTCCCATCAGGGTACATTCACGTTTAAAACTTTTTTGGGAAAAAGAGGGTTTTTTGGTTTTTCCATCCTCCCCTCCAAGCAAATGCGGCTACATTTCCAGGAATAAGTTTTTACTCATGGAACATTCCAGAATAAAATTTTTTTTCGAAGTGGGGTTTTTTTTTTTTTTCCATCCTCCCCGGGGCTAAACTTCCGGGAATAATGTTTTTACCCCATGGTACATTCACAAATAAAATTTTTTTCGGAAAAATATGTGTTTGTTTTTTTCCATCCTCTCCGGGGCCCACATTCCGGAAGAATGTTTTTCCCCCTCATGGTACATTCCCCACAACCCCCCTGTAAACTTTAAAAAAAGTTTTCCCCCACTTAACGCCCCTGAAAACCCGAAAGCCCCCAATGTAACCCCCTTTGTAGACATTATAGCTACCTCCGTAAAAACCCTTTTAAAAACTTTAACTACCAATTAACACCCATTAGACAATATAGGGCCCTCATGTAAAAACTTTTAAAAACTTTTAAACCCCCCGCTTTAAAAACCCCTGTAAACATTAAAGTTTTTTCCCCTATTTTGACACCCGGGGTAGACTTTAAAAAAGCTCCCCCCATGTAACATCCTGTGGGACATTAAAGCTCCTCATGTAACACCCTGTAAACATTAAAGCCCCTCCAAATGTAAAAACCTGTAAACTTTAAAAGCTCTCCCATGTAACGCCCTGTAGACATTAAAAGTCCCCCAAATGAAACACCCCCGTAGACATTACAGCTCCTCATGTAAAAACTCTGTAAACTTTAAAAAGCTCTCCCATGTAACACCCTGTAAACATTAAAGCCTCCCTTGAAACACGCTGTAACTTTTAAAAGCCCCCCGCCCCTATTAACACCCTTTTAAGACAATATACCCCCTCCTATGTAAAAAACTCTGTAAACTTTAAGCCCCCCTATGAACCCCGTGGGACATTAAAGCTCCTTTGAAAACCCCTCTGTAAACTTTAAAAAGCCCTCCTTTTAAACCCCCTTTAGACATTAAAGCTCTCCCCATGTAACACCCTTAAACATTATACTCCTCATTAACACTCTGTAAACTTTAAAGCCCCAATGAAAACCCCCAACCCGAAAACATTAAAGCTCCCCTAAAAAACCCACGCTGTAGACATTATAGCTCCTCATTTTAACACCCCGGGTAGACATTAAAGCTCTCCCATTTAACACCCTGTAAACTTTAAAAGGCCCCCCATGTAACACTCTGAGACAATATATTTCCCCCCTTTTAACACCTGTAAACATTAAAGCTCCCTTTAAACACCCTTTAAAACATTATACTCCTCATGTAACACCCTTAGACATTAAAGCCCCCCTTTTAAACACTCTGTAAACATTAAAGCTCCCCCCGCGTAACCCCTTTTTAAAAAAACATTAAAGCCCCCCCAATGTAACCCCCTGAAAACCATTAAACCCCCTTTTGTAACACCTGTAGACTTTAATAGCTCCTCATGTAACACCCTGTAAAACAAAAAAAGCCCCCTATGTAACACCCTGAAACATTAAAGCCTCCCAACATTTCTGAAAAACATTAAAGCCCCCCCTAGGGTAACACCCTGAAAGACAATATAGCCCTCCTAGAACACCTTTTAAACATTATAGCTCCTCATGTAAAAACCCTGAAAGCCCTATAGCTCCCCCATGTAACAGGGCCTTGTAGACAATATAGCCCCTCATGTAACACCTTAGACATTAAACCCCTCCCATGTAACACCCTGAAAATTTTTTAAAGCTCCCCTATTTAACACCCTGTAGGACAATATAGCCCCTCATGTAAAAACCCGTAAACAAAAAAGCTCCCCTATGAAACACCCTGTAGCCCATAAAAGGCCCCCCCATGTAACACCTGTAAAAATTAAAGCTCCTAAAGTAACACCCTGTAAAAATTAAAGCTCCCCTATGTAAACCCTGTAACAATATACCCCCTCATGTAGCATTTCTTAAACTTTAAAGCTCCCCTTTAAAAACACCCTGTAGACATTAAAGCCCCTCATGTAACCCCCTTTGTAGACATTAAGCTCCTCATGTAACCTCTGTAAACTTTAAAGCTTTTCCTATGAACACCCCGAAAACCCATTATAGCTCCCCCATGAAAACACCCTGTAAAAAATTTATAGCTTTTCCCATTAAAAACGCTGTAAATTAAAGCTCCTCATTTAACACCCCCCTTTTTTTAAACTTTTAAAACTCCCCCAAAGTAAAAACCCTGTAAACATTAAAGCCCCCCAATGTAAAAACCCTGTGACAATATAGCCCCTAAATGAACACCCCTGTAAACATTAAAGCCCCCCGCGTAGCACCCTGTAAACTTTAAAAGCTCCCCTAGGGAACACCCTTAGAAAAATATCCCCCTCATGAAAACCTCTGTAAACATTATACCTCCTCATTTTTAACACCCTGTAAAAAATTTAAAGCCCCCCTTTATTTTAAAAACCCGGAAAAGAAAAAATACCCCCTTTAAAGTAACACTCTGTAAACATTAAAGCTTTTCCCATGTAACACCCTGTAAATTAAAGCCCCTAAAGGAACACCCTGTAGACATTAAATTTTTCCTCTTTAAAAACACCCCGGTAAACTTTAAAAGCTCTCCAATGAAAACCACCCTGTAAACTTTTAAAGCTCCCCTATGAAACCCCCTGTAGACATTAAAGCTCCCCCATGTAACACTCCGTAGACATCATAGCTCCCCCAGAAACATCCGTAAACTTAAACTCCCCCATTTTAACACCCTGTAGACATTATAGCCCTAAAAAAAATGTTAAACCCCAAAGCAACATTATGGGCTCTCCCATGTAACCCCCTGAAAACATTAAACCCCCTATGTAACATCCTTAAACATTAAAGCACCCCCAAGTAACCCCCTGAAAACCCTTAAAGCTCCCCCAGTAACACCCTGTAAACATTAAAAGCCCCCCTTTTGTGACACCATGCAGCCCTTTAAAAACCCCCCCCCCCCCCCCCCCCCCCCCCCCCCCCCAGGGAACACTCTGTAAACATTAAAGCCCCCCCCAAATGTAAAAACCCTGAAACACATTAAAGCCCCCCTATGTAACCCCCTGTAGCCCAATATAGCCCCCTATGTAACACCCCTTAAAAAACCATTATAGCTCCTAAAGGTAACACCCTGTAAACATTATAGCTCCCCCATGAAACACCTGTAAAACAATATGTTTCCCTCATGAAACCCACCCGTAGACAATATAAAACCCCCTAGAAAACACTCGTAAAAAAATTAAAGCTCCCCTATGTAACACCCTTTTAGACAAAAATACCCCCATGTAACACCTGTAAACATTAAAGCCCCCCGCGTAACCCCCTGAAAAACATTAAAGCTCCCCTATGAAACACCCTGTAGAAATATAGCCCCCCATGTAAAACTCTGTAAACATTATAGCTCCTCATAGCATCCCGATTACGTTTCGCAAAATGCGCAAATGATCTAAAGTTTATTCACGAAAAAGAGGGAAAAGGGGGCCATCCTAAAGTCACGGCTGCACCTCATAAAGCCAGTAAAAACCTGACCCCCTGGGTACACTCTCGTCATGGGGAAAAATGTGGCACAAAGAAACCCTGATAGCCCCCGCTTCAAACTGAAAACTGGCTAACCGTTAGGCCCGGGTTTTGTAACCCCCGACTGAAAGAAAACAGTTTTAAGCCCTAATCAACAAAGCTCAGTTTCTAATCCGACCGTTCTCTGAGAGGACCTTCCCCGCCCGAAACACGAGAGGTCCGTACCAACGTACCCCGGGAAGCCAGCTTCTAATCCCGAATGCCCCCTTTTAATGTCTTTGGGTACCCAACTGAAACCGCTACCAAGGGATTTTTGAAGCAAGAGGTCCAAGGTTGTAACCCCCCGAACTGTAAACAGCGTTTCTCTGAGGGGATTTTAAATTGCCCAAAATAGCCTCGGGAAGTTCAAAACCCCGGGAAACGTTAAACCATGATGTTTGTAAAAAACCCCCGAGCGAAAGGTTTTTTTCCCCAATCCCTCCAAATCAGTTTCGAACCTCGTTACTTTTCGAAAAAAAAAATTTTTTTTCTCTAAATACGTTCGAGTCAGTTTCCCCAAACCCCTGGTATCTTTTAAACCATGAGGGGAGTAATAAACCCGAGCAAAAGGGGTTTTTTTCTCCAATACTCCAAATCAGATTCAACCTCGTTACTGTCGAAAGTATTTTTTCCCCAAATACGTCCGGAAATTTTTTTTTCCAGATTTCGAACCCTGGAAATCGTTAAACCATATGTTTAATAAACCCGAGCGAAAGGTTTTTTTTTTCCCAATACTTTTTAGTCAAAATTCCCAAACCCTCGTTACTGTCGAAAGTTTTTTTTTCTCTCAAAAACGTCCGAGCCCAAGATCAAAATCTGGTATCTTTAAAACCAAATGATGATGTAAAAAAAACCCGAGCGAAAGGTTTTTTCTCTAAATACTTTGGGGTTCAGATTCGAACCCGTTACTGTCGAAAGTATTTTTTCCTCAATAGGGTCCCGTCAGATTCGAACCCGGGAAATCTTTAAAACCATGATGAGTAATAAACCCGAGCAAATTTTTTTTTCCTCTAAATAAGTTTGAGTCAGTTTCGAACCTCGTTACGTCAAAAAGTTTTTTTTTTCCCCTCAATACTCCAGTCAGTTTTCGAACCCTGGTATCTTTAAAAAACCTGAAAATGAAATAAACCCAAGCAAAAGGGTTTTTTTCTCCAATACGTTGAGTAAATTTCGAACCCTCAGTATCGTTATTTTATTTTCCCTTAAACCATAGGTCACCAAAGCAGGCACCCCTTTCAAAAAATGGTTTTAAACATTTTAAATTTTTTTTCCCTCCCTCTCTGAGGAAGGGGGAAAAGGGTTCTGGAAATTAAGCTTACCCTCGGTGAGGGTTTCAGGGAAGGGTCGAGGTGAGGGACCCACGGTCAACCGGGAGCTGGACCAAAATAATGGATTTATACCCCCCCCCCCTAAACGACTTAAAAGGAAAAAAAAGATCTTTTTTCAAAAAACCCCCTCCACCTCTTATAACGCCGGAAATCTCATCCCCCTTTCCCAAACCCATTGCTAAATTTTAAAAAATCAATTTGATTAAGCGTTTTAAATTTTCAATACATTGAAATGCGAGGTTTCCCAAAAAATTTAAAAGATTTTTTAAATTTTACATCAAATTGCTTACAAAAAAAAAATCAATCTGAATTTAAAATTAGGGTTTGCAATACATTGAAATGGGCCAGGTCAAAAAATTTTAAAAGAATTTTTTTTTAATTGTACAAACACTGCTTTCAATGGTATAAAGATTTATTTAAAAAATTTCCCGGGAAAAACAAATTATCCTTAAAAAAATTGAAAAATCACTTGCAAACAGATTTGCTCTTTTAAATTTTACCAAGCTGGCTAAAATGTTTTTTACCCAAGTGGCAGCCCCAAAAAATTTAAAAACAGTTTTAAAACGTTAGATTTTTCAATACATTAAAAGCCGAGGTCAAAAATTTAAGAATTTTTTAAAATTTACAACACTTTCTTACAATGGTATAAAGATTATTAAAACATTTCCTGGGAAAACAAATTATTCCCTTTAAAAAATTTAAACCCTTTAAATTTTACAACCCCTTTTCTTTCAATGGGAAAAAAGAATTTTTAAATTTTCCGGAAAAACCCAAAATTTTTCCTTAAAAAATTGAACATCAAATTCATCAGTTAGCCCTTTTTAAAAAACCAAGCTGGCTAAAATTTTTTAAACCCAAGTTTTGGGAGCCTAAAAAAATTAAATACAGTTTTAAACGTTAGATTTTTCAATACTTGAAATGCCCCAAGTCAAAAATTTAAGAGATTTTTAATTGTACATCCTTTTGGTTTTTTAAAATTTCCCCTTTCCTGGAATAGCTTATCAAAAAATTAGCAACCCAACGGGGGCAAGTTATAATTTTTAAAAACATTTCCCCGGAATACAATTAACTCTTTTTTAAAAAAAAAAATTGACTTCACTTTTGGGTTTTAGGAAAATATCTCAACAAACGTAAGGGGGGTAATAAGGGTTTGCAATACATTGAAATGGGGCGAGTCAAAAAATTTTAAAAGATTTTTTTTTAAATTGGGACATCACTTTCTTTCAAAAGGTATAAAAAAATTTTTAAATCATTTCCTGGAAAACAAAAAAAAAAACCCTTTAAAAAATTGAACATTTTCCCTTTCATCAATTTGCTCTTTTAAAATTTACCAAAACTGGTAAAAAAGTTTTTACCAAAGTTGACAGCCCAAAAAAATTTAAAAACAGTTTTTAAACGCTAATTTTGGCCCAAAAAATTGAAATGCCGAAGTCAAAAATTTAAGAGATTTTTTAATTGTACATCACTTTCCTTTCAAAAAAGATCCCAAACTGATTAAACGTTTGATTTTTCAATACATTGGGAAAAGCTGAGGTCAAAAATTTTAAAAGATTTTTTTTTTAAATTTTACCACATTTCTTTCAATATATAAAAGAATTTTTTAAAACATTTCCCGGAAAAACAAATTAGTTCTTAAAAAATTTTACGTCAATTGGGTTTTTAGATTAGCCTTTCAAATTGACCAAGCTGGGTAAAAAGGGTTTTTACCAAGTTGACAAACCTAAAAAGTTTTAAAAAAGTTTAACGTTTGATTTGGCCCAAAACATTGAAAAGCTGAGGTCAAAAATTTAAAAATTTTTAATTTTAAACACTTTCTTAAAAAAAAGATCAATTAAATTAAAAGTTAGATTTGCAATACATTGAAATGCGAGGGCAAAAAATTTTTAAAATTTTTTTTTAAATTTTAAAATCCCTTTCTTAATAGTATAAAAAAATTTTTAAATCATTTCCTGGGAAAAACAAATTAAATTCTTAAAACATTGGGACGTCAAAAAATTTGGTTTTTAGGGTTAGCCCCTTTCAAATTGACCAAACTGGCTAAAAAGTTTTTACCAATGTTGACACCTAAAAAAAAATTTAAAAACCGTTTAAAACGTTTGATTTGCAATTACTTTGAAAAACCCAAAATCAAAAAATTTTAAAAATTTTTAATTGTACACAATTGGGTTATTAAAAACAAATTTTCCCGGAATAGCTTTATCAAAAAAATTTTGCCAACCAAAAAGGGGGCAAGGGAAAAATTTTTAAAAACATTTTTTCCCGGAAAACAAATTAACTTTTTTTAAAAAACACATTGTACTTCACTTTGGGTTTAGGAAAATAAACTCAACAAAAAAGTAAGGTGTAATAGAAATTTTCAATCCCAAAGGAAATGCCGAGGCCAAAAAATTTTTAAAAGATTTTTTTTTAAATTTTGCAAACGCTTACGGTTTTAAAAAACATTTTTTCCCGGAATACAAATTAAACTCTTTTAAAAAAAAAAAAATTGTACATTCCCCCCGATAAAACAAATTTGCTTTTTTCAAATTTACTAAGCCGGCAAAAATTTTTGGGGCCAATGTTGACAAACCCCAAAATTTTAAAAACTTTTAAAAAATCATAAGCTTTTGCCCAAACTTTCAAAAATAACAATTTTCATAATCTTTCAAAATATATTTACCCTTTGAAAAAACCCACATTTAACAATTTTTATATATTTTTTAGTTATCTGCCTGTTCTCTCCCTCACTTAGTCCGACCGTAAAAGTCTCGCTTGATCCCGACTTTAAACCCCTTCGTTTTATTACCCCCCCCCCCCCCCGTTTTAAATTTTCCCTAGCACAGGGGTAAATAGTATCAAATGGTAGGAAAACTTGTCCACCTTGTACAATTTTTTAAGTTTTCTCAGAGAAGGAAAACCGAGAAAACCTAGCTCGGGGAAAGTTATACTTTTCTTCGGTAATTAAAACTTTGTAACCATTTCATCTTCTCAGCACCTTTTAAAGAAATTGTCCGGGGGCGTTGGTACCGCTCTAGATGAGAAAAAAAAAAAATAGGGCAAGATTTGAGTAAATGTACTTCCCCTCCTTCCAAGATAACCCCCCTTAATATTGAGTAGATAACTTACGTTTTTTTCAACTTTAAGTCGAGAATTTTTCAAAACTTTTAACGGGGGAAAAACTTGGGAGTTTTATTTTCCTCGAAGGCTCGAAAAAAGTAAAACACTCAAATCTTTGAATATGAAAACTATTTTTTTCACTCGAGTATCCTTGCATATCAAAACAACAAGGGGAACCACCTTACGTTTGCTGAGAAAATTTTTTTCCCCTAAATGTAATAGTAACTAATGACTCAAACAAAAAGCTTACTTCTATATAAAGAGTCAGCGTGTGACTCGGAAAAAATTCATACAATGTGAACCGTAAAAACCCCGTACGGGGTTTCAAAAGGAAGGGGCGGGAAATTTGACCCCCTTTCCCTCTCAGCCGATGTCTTGTACTTTCCCGTGCACGTAATACGAAAACCCCGGGTAAACTCCCCGAAATGATGAGGAGAAGCCCCAACCCGTGGCATGGGCCCCGAGCCCGTGGGTCATGAAACGAAATCTGAAAATGAAGCTTTGTTTGAGAGACGAACGGGGAACATTTAAAAGAAGGGATAAATTTTTTTGTCCTCCAATAGGCTTTAAGCTATATTCCTTTTTCCCTCATTAAAAATTGGGTCGGGAAAGGGGCGTGGGAGGAAAAAAAACTGACGAAGCTTTGTTTGAGAACGAATGGGGGGAACATTTATAAAGAGACGAAAAATTGAGATCCTCCAAAAGGCCCCAAAACTATATTCCTTCACAAAAACTTTCCCGCTCAGGGGGGTCGTGGGGGAGAAAAAAACCCTACATGTTTTTTCCCTCCCAAAATCGAACATTAAGATTTTCCCACACTTTCCGGAAAAAAGGGTTTCCCCTCCCCCTCCACGTAAAAACTCCTTCCCAAGAAATAAACGATTCTGGCCCCCGTCTGTAGGCCCAGTTCGTGAAATTTCAGATACATACTAAAAAATTTCGTATTTTTTTCTCAAGGGCTTTTTTAAAGCACAACATTTTTTTTATAACATACAAATTAGCATAATTTTTTTAAAACACAACATACCCTGCTTTTTTTTTCAATCTTTTTTTTTTAGCGGGATTAATTTAAAAATCAAATTTTTAAAAGATACTACTAAATTTAAACTTTTTTTTAAGCGCTAACATTAATCAATAATAGATCAGCAGTTGATTTTATAGTAGACGCAACGTCTCCAATAAGATTTAAAAGTTCCTGGGATAGTAAATCAATGTTTGGTAAAAGCTGATCATCGGCTGTTTGGGTCTGGAAAAGTAAATCAGATTAGTTGTTTGGAATAATTTTTAGGCTTTAACCTTGTAAATTTAAAACATACGCAGCTTTTTTCTCAAATCTTTTTTTAGCGGCATTTAAACAAAACCAAATTTTAAAAAGATACATACTAAATTTGCCCTATTTTTTTAAAAACGCTAACATTAAACAATAAAGATCGCTGTTTTATATAGGGAATCCCGAAAACGGTATAACAATCACACTGTTTTTGGGTTTGTAAAGCAAAATCAGGTTTTTTTGCTATTTGTAGGAAAACAGACCGGGGGGCAGCTTTAAAGAGTGGGGCTTGATCCTTGTGTTTTTCCGGACCACCCTTCCTCAAACCCCCCGTTTTCCCACCGGGGGGTGCGTTTTTTCCCTGGGAAGAGTCCACCCTCCTCGTTTTCCCCATACGCCCAAATCCAGCTGGTACGAGAGCAGAATTTGGAAGGGAGCGGGTCCTCCCTTTTGGGGGGTGCAAACCTTTCGCTCGGTTTTTACAACAACATGGTTTAACGATACCAAAGGGGTTTGAATCTCAGAGGCCCAATCGGTAAAAATAAAAGTCGCTCAGAGAACAGGGCGCCACATCGGGGGTTACAACCCGGAAACCTTTTTGCCCACCCCGTTAAAAGTCCCGGTTAAAAAAATGCCCTAAGGTGACTTTCGGGATTTGAAGCTTTAGCATCTCGGGGTTCATTTTGGTACGGGGCCTCTCAGAGTACGGGCTGGTAAAGGTCCCTCAGAGAACGTCCCGGATTTGAAGCGAGGGAAATTTTATCAGGAGCTAATCTTTTTTACAGTCGGAGGGTTACAAAACCCGGGGCCTAACGGTAGGCCCCTTACAGCTGAATTTCGGCATACTCAGGGATGCTATGTGGCCCAAACAAATTTCGAAAGACGAGAGTGTAACCCAGGGGGGGTAGATGAAGTGCCCGCCGTGACTTTAGGATGCCCCTTCCCCCTCTTTGCGTTTAAAAAACTGAGAAACAAATTTTCGCCCTGATCAGCGAAATCAGGGATGCTATAATGTTTTCAGAGTGTTTTCATTAGGGGCTATATTGGCCCCAAGGGGGGTTACATAGGGGGGCTTTAATGTTTAAAGGGGGTTTAGCGGGAGCTTTAAAAGTTTACAGAGTGTTACATGAGGGGCTAAAAAGTCCAAAAGGGTGTACATAGGGGGGCTTTTTAAAGTTTACAGAGTGTTACATAGGGGTGCTATATTTTCTACAGGGGGGGTTACATGAGGAGCCCCTTTAAAGTCTACAGCGTGTTTTTCATGGGAGAGGGTATAATGTTTTTCAGGGGGGACAAAGAGGAGCTATAATGTTTACAAGTGTTACATAGGGGGCTATATTTTCTACAAAAGGGGTTTCATAGGGGGAGCTTTAAAGGGGTACAGGGTGTTTTCATTTGGGGGAGCTTTTAAAAGGTTTTCAGAGTGTTTTCAAAAGGGGGCTTTAAGGTCTGCATGGTGGCCATAAGGGGGGCATAAAAGTTTACAGGGTGTTAAAATGGGGGGGCTTTTAAAGTTTTTCAGGGGGTTACATGGGGGTGCTTTAAAAGTTTACAGGGTGATACATGGGGGGCTTTAATGTCCACAGGGGGTTACATTGGGGGAGGGTATAAAGTCTGGGGGGTTTAAAATTTAGGAATTTTAATTCAAAAGGGTTTTAAAAAAGGGGGACTTTTAAAGTTTTCAAGGGGTGTTACATTAGGAGCTATGATTTTCTAGGTTTTACATGGGAACTTTTAAAGTCACAGGGTGTTTTCATAGGGGAGCTTTAAAAAGTTTCAAAGGGGTTTAAAAATAAGGGAGGGTTAAAAAGTTTACAGAGTGTTACTTAGGGACTAATTGTCTACAGGGGGTTACATGGGGGCTTTAAGGGCTACCCGGGGGGTTACAAGGGAAAAGCTTTAATGTTTAAGATGTTTTTCATGAGGGGCTAAAATTTCTACAGAGTGTTCATAGGGGGCTTTAATGTTACAAAGGGGTTACATGAGGACCATAATGTTTAAAAGATGTTAAAATGAGGGGCTATTTGTCAAAAGGGTGTTACATAGGGGGGGGCTTTAATTTTTTTTGCGTGTTACATGGGGGAGCTTTAGTTTTTTACCCGGGGTTACATTTGGGGAGCTTTAAAGTTTACCGAGTGCCCTGAGGAGCTTTTAAGTCTAAAGGTGTGTTCATAGGAGACTTTTTAAATTTTTCAGAGGTTTTCATGAGGGGCTATAATTTCAAAAGGTGTTTTTCATGAGGGGGTTTAAGTCTAAGGGGTTTTCATGAGGAGCTTTTTAAAGGGTTTTCGGGCGTTACAGGGAGAGCTTTAATGTCTACAGGGTGTTTTCATAGGGGGCTTTAATGTTTTTCAGGGGGTTACATGAGGATAAATGTTTACAGAGTGTTACATGAGGGGGGTATATTGTCTACGGGGTTTAAAAAAGGGGGGCTTTAATGTTTAAAGGGGTGTTACTGGGGAAAACTTTTTAAAGTTTACAGAGTGTTTTTCAAAGGGGGGTAAAAATTTTCCCACAGGGTGTTTCATGGGAAGCTTTTTAAAGTTTAACCCGAGTGTTTTCATAGGGGGCTTTTTAAAGGGCTGCATGGGGTCACATAAAGGGGGGCTATAATGTTTTTCAGGGGTTACATGGGGGAGCTTTAAAATTTTTTCAGGGTGTTACATGGGGGGGGCTTTAAAGGTTTTTAAAAGGGTGAAAAACATGGAGGGCTTTAATGTCCCCCAGTGTGTTTTCATTGGGGGAGCTATAATGTCTGCAAGGTGTTACATGAGGGGCTATAAATTTTACCCGGGTGTTACATGAGGCAGCTTTTAAAGTTTACAGGATTTTCATGAGGAGCTTGATGTCTACGGAGTGTTTCAAAGGGAACTTTAATGTCTACGGGGGGTTACATGGGGGGCTTTTTAAAAATTTTCAAGGGTTTTTACATAGGAAGCCTTTTTTTGTTTTTCAGAGGTTACATGAAGGGGCTATAAAAAGTCTACAGGGTGTTAAAATGAGGGGGTTTAATGTCTACAGGGGGTTACATGGGAAGCTTTAATGTTTTCAGAGGTTTCCAAAAGGGGCTAATTTTTCCCCACAGGGTGTTACATAGGGGGGTCTTTAAAAAGTTTTCAGGGTGTTACATAGGAGCTATAATGTTTACAGAGTGTTTCATGAGGGGGTATATTGTCTACAGGGGTTTACATAAGGGGGCTTTAATGTTTACAGGGGGCTACGCGGGGAGTTTTAAAAGTTTTCAAAAATGTTACAAAAAGGGGGTATAAATTTTCTACAGGGGGTTTTTTAGGGGAGCTTTTTAAAGTTTTTCAGGGTGTTTTCATGGGAAAAGCTTTAATGTTTACAGAGTGTTACAAAAGGAGCTTTTAATGTCTACAGCGTTTACAAAGGGAGAGGGTAAAATGTTTTTCAGGGTGTTTTCCCTGAGGAGCTATAATGTTTAAGAGTGTTACATAGGAGAGCTTTTTAAAGTTTTTCAAGTGTTTTCAAGAGGAGCTAAAATTCAACAGGGGGTTACATGAGGGGTTAAATTTTAAAAGGGTTTACATGGGGGACTTTAAGTTTAAAAGAGGCTACCCTGAGGGGCATTTGTCTACAGGCTTTAAAAAGGGGAGCTTTAATGTTTTTAAAAATGTTAAAATAGGGGGGGGCTTTAATTTCCCACGCGGTTTTCATGGGGGAGCTTTTGTGTTTTCAGGGGGTTACATGGGGGAAACTTTAATGTTTAACAAGTGTTACATTAGGAGCTGTAATGTCTACGGGGTGTTTCATGGGGGAGCTAAATGTCTTTCAGGGGGTTACATGGGAGAGGGGTTTAATGTCTACAGACGTTACATAGAGAGCTTTTAAGTTTTACAGGGTGTTTTTAAGAGGGGCTAAATGTCTTAAAAGGATGTTACATGGGGAGGCCTTTTTAAAAGGGCTAAAAGGGGGTCACAAAGGGGAACTTTAAAGTTTTCAGGGGGTTTCGTGGGGAATGTAAAACCAAAGAGTAAAATCATTCTTCCTGGAAGTGTGGCCCGGGGAGGATGGAAAAACAAACACACATCTTTCCCAAAAAAAAATTTTATTCGTGAATGTACCCGAGTAAAAAAAATTATTCCTGGAATGAAACCCGGAGAGGAAGGAAAAACAAACACAAACCCCTCTTCCGAAAAAAGTTTTTTTTCGTGAATTACCATGAGTAAAAACATTATTCCTGGGAATTTTACCGCAATTTTCTTGGAGGGAGGATGGAAAAACAAAAACCCTCATCTCCCCAAAAAAGTTTTTAATCGGGGAATGTACCAAGATGGGAGTATTTTAAAAAAAAATTCTTTCCCGAAAGTGTAAAAACCCCAATTTCTTGGCGTGAGGATGGAAAAACAAACACATCATCCCCCGAAATGGTTTTTAAAAAAAGGTTTTTTTCTGAATGTACCCATGAAGAGAGTATGTAAAAAAAATTCTTCCTGGGAAATGTAGCCTCATTTGCTTGGTGAGAGGATGGAAAAAAAACACATCATCTTCCATAAGTTTTTTAAAAAAAGGTTTTTTTCGTGAATGACCATTAAAGAGTATTAAAAAACATTCTTTCCGGAAGTGTAGCCCCCATTTTGGGTTGGGGGGAGGGGTGAGAAAACAAACCAAACCCTTTTCCCCAAAAAAAATTTTATTCGCGAATGTACCATGATTTAAAAAAATTCTTCCCGGAAGTGTAGCCCCCATTTTCTTGGTGGGGGAAAGAGAAAACAAAAAACAACATCATCCGAAAGTTTTGAAACAAAGGTTTAATTTGTGAATGAAACCCTGATGAGAGTATAAAAAACATTATTCCTGGGAAATGTAACCTCATTTGCATGGAGGAGGGTGGGAAAAAAAAACACATCATTTTTCCCAAAAAAAGGGTTTTTAAATTCCTGAAGTACCGTATGAAGTATGAAAAAAAAATTCTTCCTAGAAGTGTAGCCTCATTGCTTGGTGGGAGGATGAGAAAAACAAACAAAACGAAAAAACCCTTTTTCCGAAAAAAAAATTTATTTTTGAAAGTACCAGATGGGAAATATGAAAAAACATTTTTCCTGGAAGTGAAACCTCATTTGCTGGTGGGGGGAAGGAAAAAAACAAACACAAAAAAAAAAATTTTTCCGAAAAAAGGGTTTTTTCAAAGAAAGTACCATGATAGAGTATGAAAAAACATTTTTCCTGGGAAATGAAACCTCATTTCATGGTGGGAGGATGGGAAAAAAAAACACAAAAAATTTTCCCCCAAATGTTTTTTAAAAAAAGGTTTATTTTATGGGAAGTACCATGATGAGAGTATGAAAAAAAACATTATTCCTGGGAAATGTAACCCATTTGCCCTGGGGGGAGGATGGAAAAACAAAACATCATTTTCCAAAAAAGTTTTAAATTCCCTGAATGGTTTAAACCGGGTGAAGTATAAAAAAAAAAATTTTCCGGAATTTTACCCCCATTTTGCTTGGGGGGAGGATGGAAAAACAAACACACCATTTTTCCCAAAAAAAGGGTTTTTTCAAATGTTTCCATGAAAAGAGAGTATGAAAAAAAAATTTTTCCGGGAAATGAAACCTCATTTGCAAAGGTGGGAGGATGGGAAAACAAAACAAAACCAAATTTTTCCCATATTTTTTAAAAAAAGGTTTATTCATAATGTACCATATTAAAAGTATGGAAAAAAAAAATTATTCCTGGGAAAAGGGAACCTCATTTGCATTGGGGGGAGGATGGAAAAACAAACACATCATTTTCCCCAAAAAATTTTTTTCGTGAATGTACCGTGATGAATATGAAAAAAACATTCCTTCCCGAATGTACCTCATTTTGCTTGGTGGGAAAGGGTAAAAAACAAAAACCCCCATTTTTTCCCAAAAAAAATTTTTATTCGCGAATGTACCAAAAAATAAAAAATTTTTCCTGGAATGTAGCCCCCATTTTTTCTTTGGGGGGGGAGGGGAAAACAAACAAAACCCTTTTCCCCAAAAAAAAGGGTTTTTTTCATGAATTACTATTTTTGAGAGTATGTAAAAAAAATTATTCCTGGGGAAATGTAGCCTCATTTTCTCCCGGGGAGGGGGGGGGGGGAAAAAAAGAAAAAAAAACCATTTTCCGAAAAAAGGGTTTTTTCGTGAAAAGTACCCATATGAGATATTGGAAAAAAAATTTTTCCCGGAAGTGTAACCTCATTTGCATGGTGGGAGGATGGGAAAACAACCCCATCATCCCTTTCCCAAAAAAGGTTTTTTTCGTGAAAGTACCATGAAGAGGTAGGTAAAAAAAATTATTCCCGGAAGTGTAGCCGTCATTTTTCCCTTGGGAGGAGGGTAAAAACCAAAAATACATCCTCCGAAAAAAGTTTCAATTTGCGAAAAGGGACCATGAGTAAAAACAAATTCTTTCCCGGGAAATAGAGCCCCATTTTTGGGGGGGAGGATGGAAAAACAAAAAACCCTTATCTTACGAAAAAGTTGCTGCCCAAAATAAGGGGTGGGGAGAGAGAGGGAGAACCCAGCCCAAGGAAGGGAAAACTCCCCGGGGAAAGGGGGAGGGGGGGAAAATTTTCCCTTTTTGAAAAAATTAACCCGCCTTCCGAAAACGGTTTGGGAGAAAAGAGGGGGAGAACTCCCAGAACCCGTCGGGGAAAGGGGGGGGGGACTTCCTGAACCAATCATACACCCCCCCCCCGCAACCACCCGTCTCCTCTGGAACAAACAGAGGGGGGGGGGGGGGGGACCCCTGGAACCCCAAGACGGGGGGGAAATGGGGTGAAAAGGGGGGGCTATGACTTTACTTTCCCTCCTGAAAAGTTTTTTTTAGAATTTCCGTCTTACAAGCTTACATAATAAAAAGTTTATACATAATAAATACAAAAAAATTTTTAAAGTACAAATAGTTTTAAAAAAGGGGGAAAAAATTAAATCATTTTTTAAACATACTAGTATAATTTTAAAGTTAATTTTTAAAAAAACACCCCGATAATTTGATTTACTCTCATTTTGTTTAAAACACAATGTCGTTTTTAAGGGAAATTTAAATTTGTTTGAGGTTTTTTTTTTAGCTCTGTTAATTTTAAATTTTTTTCAAAGGGAAACCCAAAATTTAAACATTTCAAAAAAAAGAGAAAAAAGTATTGTTTTTTAAATTTTCCAAATTTTTGGAAATAACAACCCATAAAACTAAAAAAAAATGTCCGGCCGAAACCCCGACAGTGTCGGATAACCAAACAAATGGTAATGAAATCACTCAAGTAAAAAATAAAGCGGGGAGGTAGAATAAGTGACCCTTGATTTCCCTTTTATCAAC
>JBCFYV010009990.1:0-25536 GCA_039000515.1 Timema cristinae
ACGGGAAGGGGTGAAAACTTAAAAAAAAAACTTTTTGTTTAAAAGCATACTTGTTTTTTTTAACAAAAACTAAGTTATTAAATACTCAAAAATAAAAGAAAGGTTAAAATTGAAAGGAGTACCCCGCATAAGAATATTATTAAAAATAGTTTATAAATTAAGGGAAAAAGGGGCCCAACCATTAATCTTGCAAAGGGGGGATGGGGTTTAATCTTTACGCCACTGATGTGGGCTTAGTTTTCTCGTATTAATGAAATTCTTTTATTGAAGTCCCTGCTCATCAAAAAATTTCCCAAAAGGGTTTGACCAAAAGGGTTTTGGGAACAAGCTGACTTAAGTGTGCGAAAGTGGCCTTCTTTCGTTTGGGGGGGAGTTATTTGTATCTACCAACAGCAGTCGTATTTTTCCCAGTGAGTGGGTATTGTTATTTCGAAACTTTTGTTTTGAAAAAATAAGTAAAAAGGGGGAAGGGGTTAAGGGGGCGTGCTGTTATAATGAACTCAGGTTAATCTCTGGATTCGAGGGGAGTGAAAGGGTGTCGTCCTCCTCCCTTACTGTTCCTGGCTTTCTGAATTTTTGGCGTTGCATTCCGGATCGTGTTTTTGGTGGAGCCTGCGTAAGGTGAAAAAAGGGTTTGGCGTCGGGGTCGGGAAAACCCCCGGTGAGGCGGGAAGAACCCGGGCCCGGGAAGCCCCCCCCCTCGGGAAAGAAGAATTGGGGTGAGAGACGGGGGACCCGCCGTAACGGGGGCTTGGCTGCCCCCCCTTTTTGGGGGAAGGGGAAAGTTTCCGCTCGCGGGGACTGAAGGCCCCTCCGGGGTCAGGAAGGAGCTCGTGGGTGGAAGTGGTCGCCACAAGCCCGAAGGGGGTGCTTTAGAGGCAGCTGCCCTTCGAGGGGCAACAAGCCTTTGGGTAGCACCAAAATTCACGGGGCCGTAAATTCCCCGGAGCAAGCGTCCCGCTGGCCGGGTTTACTGAGTGCCCCGGGTGACAAATCGGCCCTTATCAGGCCAAAAAATGGGCCCCGTTTCTGGGAACGACAAGGCTGGCGGACCCCCCAATTTAGGGGGGGAAAGGTGGGCGCGTACACACCCAAAGGGGTGAAGGTAGGGGGGGCCCCTCAAATTCTGGGGGTGGCGTGCCGGTCCCAAACCCCCCTCGGTGTCCCCCTCGGGTGAAGTTTCGGCCCTTTTCAGGGCAAAAATTTGGGCCGCGTGACCTCCCCAAAAATACCGGCGAGGGGGGCGCGATGGCCAAGGAAGCCAGGGGGGGCCCTCCATCCCGGAGGCGCGCGTCCCGCTGGCAATCCGCGGGGCTTCCGGACTGCCCCCTCGGGCCTCGGTTGAAGGACTGTGGCCCCCTTCAAAGCGTCGGCGTAAGGGAGTGGGCACCCAGGGGGCCCCCCCGCTACAGGAGGTGAGCGTGCCGCATGGAAAAAAGTGCTAGGGCCTTTTTAGGGCCACACCCCGCAAAGGGGAGGTTGGCGAAAGCTCCCGCCGCACGAGGGGTGGAAACCTAACGGTGCCAACGCAAGCCATGACCGGGGGGGAGCCTAGCCGCCCTCCCCGTAAAACCGCTGCAAGGGCCCGACGCAAGCGCTAACGCAAGGGCCCAAAAAACCCGCGTCAACCCCGACACCCCCCAAAAGGGGTGTATAGGGTGAAAGCCCGGCTGAATTTTTTTCAGATTGGGAAGCCCGGGTCCACCTTCCCGCGTTTTAAGCCGTGCGGTGTGGACGGGGAGGGACGTCTTCAGGACCAGACCCCCCGTTGATGCGTGATGAGTCGAGCCATGGGTCCATGATGGTCTTAAAGGATTTCGGCCGTAAGCCCCCGCCAAGGGGGAAGGCCGGCAACACCGGGAAGGCTGGGGGGGAAACCCCTAACCATTTAGGCGGAAGTTTGGTGTGAGAGCGAGGCCAGGTGGCAAGGGCCAGGGTGCCCAGCGTGGGTAAAGTGGGAAGCGGCGAAACCTGGGGGTACAACGAAAGCCGTGTTCCCCCCGCTGGTAATAGTGGCTCGGGGCCGGGGGCAAAGCGAAGGGGAAGATCCCTCCCATCATATTGTGTGATGTGGAGGGCTACCCAAGTTGGCGGGGGCCAAACGATCCAAGGTTCGGGCCCTTTTGGAGGCGGTCAGGCAGCGGGGGACCGAGTGCGCCCCAGGGGGGTCGGAGGGGATTCCCGCGCCCCCCCAGAAGTTCTTGCCGACTTGGGGACCCAGCATTGGTCCTACGAGCGGGGGAAGTGAGCAACTTTGTCAGGTCTGGTGAGGGGACTCCTGACAGGGGAAAACCCTATGACTTCCGGGAGGAGCTAGGGGAGGGGGTTTTTCCCTGTGAATTCCATCACACAGATCTTTCCCAATGGAAGCGGATCAGAAGACCAGAAAGGCGGGTTGCCGAATTTCGTTTTTTCTTCTGACGCCGGAGGCACACCGCAAGGCTGTACCCATATCAGTCCTGTGCGGGCTCCGCTGGGGGGGAAAAGTACAAGTCCCCGGGGGCCCGGGTTCAGTGCAAGAATTTTTCCGGTTTGGTCATGTGGGGGGGTTTTTGGGCCGCGCAACCTGGTGGGGTTCTGGGGTGGTGACCCAAAGGGGGCGGGTGCCCGGAGGGGGGACGATCTCCCCGAAGTGCCTGAAACTGCTCAGGAGTCACCTCGGGTGGCGGGCGCCCCCAGTACAATCCTTGCGGGCGGCAGGGAAATGTGCGGGTCTCCAACCTCAAGAAGGGGACGGATGGGTAAGGGAAAGGGCCAAAAAAGCCCTCGGGCACGTTGAGGGGGGAGGGCGAAAGTGACTCCAGCTCCAACACCAAAGCCAGGGTCAATCTTTGCCAGTTTTTGCGTCAAAAGAGATCCCCCCTCCCCCTCAGGCCCGAGGCACCTCCCCGAAGCCACAAACCCTAAACCCGGTGGAACCCGGGTTTCCCCCTTTGGTCGAGAGCCCGCCCGGACCGCTTCTCCCTACCCCAACCCACAGCCACCCACACCCTTCCAAACCCTTTCCTTCCACTACCAACTCCCCCCTTGTCCCCCCGTACCCCCCACCCCCGAGGATGATGCTGCAAAGCTCAAAAATTGTTTGAGTACTCAAGGGTTTGGGATGACCCTGGGATTTTTTTTCAGCCCCTCTTGGGGAGGTCCAGAGTCTCGAGGAGTAACCGTGGCCCCCCGGGTCATGGAGCACATCATCCTCTACCTGGTTTTCCATGGCAGGCACCCGAATAAGGACCCCATGCGAGGAGCTCAGGTCGACTCGGGAAACCCCAAAACGGAGTCGCGGGGAAAAGGGAGCTTGAAGTTTCTGGCAAAGCATGTGTCGAGTAATGCTGCTGGGGGAAACCCACTTGCGCTCCGCAAATGAGGGTTTTAGTTAGCAGAGTTTATCTGCATCGTAGTGACCCAGCGGGGGATTTTGGGGAAGGGGGTGGGCGGCGGTTCTGGTCCCAAGGGGCCTTGACCACCCCGTCGCTCATTCCTCCCCTCCAACAATGGAAGCAACGGCTACCAACTGGTGACCCCGATGGCCCCGTGGTCTCTTTTTCCATCTACTTCCCTCCCTACCACCGGTTCGACCAGGACAGGTCTGCATGGAGGGGCTGCTTCGAGGTCAGCCCGTTTTTAAACGGTGGTGACTTCAAAGTAAGCCCCTTCTGGGCTCTGGATTTGTGCGCTCGCGGCGGATTGCTCCGCGAGTATTGATCTACAGGCTGGTGGTGCCGGGCCCCGACCCCTACCCCTTCCCTTTCAATCCCGGTATCCCCCGGAGTCCCAGACTTCGTTGTTCCCCCAAAGGGTCAGAAAGGGGTTAGTGCTGAGTCTCTAGTGGGCTAGACCGGCACAACCCCCTTCTCGTAAAATGGGGGCGGCGGGGCCTTATAACCCCCCCCCAAAAAACCCCACCTAAAAACGCAATGACTGGGACAGGTTTTCGAATGGTTTAGAGAGAGGTTTGGGGCCCACCCCTATTTCGAACAGCACAGAATCGATCGCGGGCGGAGTTCATATTCCGCCATAAGGGTCGTGAAGTTCGACGCGAGGCACCTTCCTAAGAGGGGCCCACGGCTTCTTTGCCCGATTTTATCCTCGGAGCCCGGGGAAAAAATCGGCTGAGGAAGGGTTGGCAAATCCGAGGGACCCGTAAAAGGGCCCTGGAGCCGCAAAGTCCAGAGGTTCGGGGGATGGTCCGAGAATACCCGGAAAGTGTCTGGGAGGACAAGATTTGGAGCCTGTGCGGCGGCAGGTCCTTGTGGCCCCCCACCAAGGCCGCCTATTGTAGTCCAAGGGGGTGGGCCAACTCCGACCAGGAGAAGGGCCCATCTCTCGCTGAGCCCTTAGAGGGCAATTTGTACCGAGACAACCCGTCAGACCCGGGCACGTTGCGCACGTGGCGCAGGGGCATCAGTGCGGTCTCGTACAGACCCCTTGGGTGAACCCCCAAACCCCCCCGGGGGTGACAGAAATTCCGGGGAAAAGCCCTCTAAGACAAAAAAAGGCCCCCCGGATCCCACGGTATCTTTTAAGCGGTCTCAGAAAAACTGCCCTTGGGCGTTAACTTCCTTGTGGAGTTATTCAACGCCGTCCTGTTCCTATCATTCCCCCAGCTTGGAAGCTGCCAACGTCCTCTGCTTTCATAAACCCCGGGGAAGGACCCGGCCCTAACTTCGTCACCGACCGATCAGCTTTCTGACTGTCTGGGCAAGTTGTTCGAGAGACTAATACTGGGCGGCTGACCCGACTGTTTGGAGGGGGGGCATCTTTGGGGGACGGCAGTTCGGCTTTTGGGGTGACACGCTACGTTCTTTAAATTGCCGGCTCGTGGAACAGGTTACGAGGGAATTCACTCAACAGGTGATGGTGCTGTTTTCTTGACGTGCAAAGGCCTTTTGACCCTGTTTGGACAGGGTCTCTTTTAAAAATCCTCCCTGAACCCGCCCTTTTACCCCAGTTAAAGGGTTTTTCAATATTATCTTTTTCATCGCCCTTTTCACTACCTTTGGAAGCCACTCCCAAGTCAGAGCACCCGGGCTGGAGTGCCGCAGGTTCCCTGGTGGGGCCCCCTGCTTTCGTCTTTGGGAACGACTTCCAAAATTTCCCAGGCACCAAATTGGCTCTGATGGGACGACACGGCTCAGTAGCGGAGGGCGTGCAGGGAGCTGGGGAGAGGCGACTCCAGACGCACCCCCGACGCAGGTTTGGGGGGGTGGCTGACAAATGGAGAAAAAGTATTTAACGTGGAGAAGGCCCCCGCAAAGCCTTCACATGGAAAAAAAGTAAACAGGCCCGGGCCCCCCTCCGTGTTCGGAGAAAAAGATCAGATGGGCGGGCAGTGTTAAATACCTGGGGCTTACGTGGGCACAAAACTGACCTGGAGACACACTGCAACGAAAAACTCAACAAGGGGAGGAAAAGGCTGGGAGTTAGGCCCACTGCTTAACAGGGTAGGCCCGTCTCAAGGAAGGTCTGACGCTGTACGCAGCTCTAGGCCGATCCCCGACTATGCATGTCCCCCTTGGGGGCACCTGGGGGCACGTTATGAGGAGGAGAGGGGTTCCAAGCGTAGTAGGACATTTGGGCAACCCTTTGGGATGTCCGGGAAAGAGACCTTTTCATTCCACCGGATATGCCTACCATCAAGGGGCCATTTCCCGGGAATGCAATCCTTCCAGCCCGACTTCCCGGGCCACCAATCCCCTTATCCAGGGGCTTGGGAAATAGTCATCGCCCTGGTGGGGGTCATCGACGTCCCCAAAGCCCCGTCGGATAAGCGGATTGTCAACAGGGGTTTGGGGGGCTCTTTACCCAGCCCCATAGAGTATGTCTCCCCGTAAATCAAAAAACCCCTTTTCGGTTTCTCCAAATTCTTATCCCCCCCCTTTTTTCCCCAATTTAAATATTATGTAATCCGTTTTTTTGTTTCAGAACTTGCGAAACGCGACAACCCCTTTTTAAATTTTTTCGAACCCCCGGTGTGACCATTGGTCGTTTTTGTTTGGGGAAATTTCTCTTTGCTCCCCTTCGGAAGCATCGGAGCTTGCCTTTTGTCTGTGTCTGTGTCCTGGATTCCTTGAAATGCGGGGGCCTGAGCCTAGATAGCTCCCCCCACCCTCCTGAGTAACCTTTTCACTACACATTTTTAAATTTCTAGATTTTACACGGTTGCTTCAAATTAAATAAAATATATTAAAATTTTAGATTTCTACTTTGAAAAACCATCAAATTTTTAAAAAAATTTTCATATTTTTTTCATTAAAAAGTTTTGTAGCTAGTAAATTTTTAAAAATTTTGCTACCGGGAAAGATTTAATATTTTGAAATTTTTAAAATGGTTATATTATTTTTAAAAATTTTATTTTTAATGTAAACATTATGATCTACCAGGAATCACAATATTCATGTCCTAAAAAAAATTGACAACCTAATTTTGTTGTGAAGAAATTTAATTTACCGCTCTATTATATATATTTTTTTTTATTTTTTAATATTTGATTCCATGGAAAAATTTTTTATTTTGGGGGTTAGTTTTCTTAATCGCTCGGCCATTTTTCCCTGTATTTTTCGTACTACAAAATTTTTCCGTCAAATAACTGGATATATTTTTTAAAGGGGGTCGGGTAAGGAAGGTAGAATTTATTTAATATGCATTTAAACGCATTTACGTGATAAACAGTGAAGGCTATTTAAGAATAAAACATCTACAAAATAAACTGCCGGGGTTTCAATCCCCAAAATCTTCGTCCTGGCAAACGGAAAAGACTAGATTGAAGCCTTTTCTGGATTGCCCCCCCTTTTAGAGTTGAATAAAATAAATGAAACATTCCTCCAAACATTCTTCAAAACATTTAGGAGCAGAAGACATACGTTCGCGAACCTTAGTTCAGGTTTTCAATATCTTCATCTCCCATCTTCCCAGTTCAATCATTTTGGATGTACCATGAAGAGTAAGTTTACCCTGATTTTTAGTAGAAAAACAGTTTAGAAAATTCAAACATATTTACCTTTTACGATCAACTCATTGATACATTTTCACTCATTTTATTTGAGTCGTTACTATTGGTTGTTGATAATAATCTAATAAAGGTGACAGACATGAAGAAGCATGATTGGTGAATGTATATATTAAAATAGATTTAGTAGATTTTAGAACTAACTTCTACGCGCGACCATCCCACGTTTATTGTGCCAGTTGATTTGAAACCCTTACAGCACGAATTTAGTACCCGCAGCTGCCCCTGTGAAGTATTTAGCGTTTATGGCCCCTCATCCTTACGGCGTGATGTGTACCCGCATTTGCACCGTTACAGCTCGCGGTTAAAATCAAAAGACATAATTTTCTTTGACCCAACGCGTTAATACCAATTGTCGGTCGTAGCACTCTGTTGACACATCATCGGAGCTAGCGTTGAGTCGAGTGCGCTAGCGCTTGCCAGTGTGTTTCTTTCTTTAGCTTCAACTCCAGGCGCCTGTATGTAATTTAAATGATGCATTGTGTGGGGTCCTGCGCAAAGCTCTCCAGCCTGTAAACATCTCAATGTCAGCAAAAACACTTCCAAATCCTGATCACCACGATGAATGCCGGGACGAGGATGGTATTGTGGTTGTTCTTCAACATTATGTTCTTCTTAGTCCGTCTGAGTCGGAATATCAAAAATTAAGGCAAGTCGTTCGATCTTACTATGACCAAGAATAAACTGTTGTATGTGCTTGTAAGAATGGATGTGATAATATCTGGTTATATGCTAATTATATTATGCAAGTATTCTCAATTTGAAGATGTAGCCGTTATTATTTCTTGGCTGTCGTTATAATTTTAATATCTTTAACAAGTATTTCCTTGCTGTAGTACCCGGTTGGGAAAACCCTAGCTTCAATTGTCTGGGTCGACGATATGCTGGCTCATTGTAATAATTCTTTTAAGTTGTATAAGAAACTCAGTGTATGTTTATATATTCTTTGTTTTAAGATACATTTGTATATGTAGTAATCTTCGCAAAATATTGAGGGTAAGGACTATAGCTAAGTGTTTTGTTATACTTTATTATTAATATCAAATTTTAATATGGCATAATAATGTCTGTATGTATTTTTCTAAAGATGGTGGTCGGGTACTAAGGTAAAGTTAGTTTGAAGGATTTGTGGTGGAGTGTGCACGCTCTAGATTCTGTGCGCACAAAGTGGTATGCAGAGATAGAGGTTGGGCCACCAATGCCTTAGATTATGCAGCCACCGTATGCGGGTGTTATAATATTGAATGCATTAAAAATATGTTTAAATACTAGTCTATTAAAATTGGACTGTGTGAATGATCCTCGTTACATTAGTATATATCATGATTAAATTAGAAGGTAAAAGAGGTGTTAGAGACTTTGGTAATAGTTTTGTTTAAAATGATATAATGGCTGTTGAGTTGTTGAAGTGGGTTTGTTATGATATATTTTTAACCAAATATTTTTGTTGAATAAAATAGAAAAGAAAAGGTACAAATTTTAGCCTTGTCCTTACTCTTAGTATAGTTGTTTTAAAATATAAAGGAACATAGTAAATTTAAACATTACTTTTGATATAAACATGATAATATTTTATTTTTATTTCTATCGTTTTTATTCCATATGACTCTGTAATAAGGAGATAATATGAATTTATAATATAAGGAAGTTACTTGGATGGAACAAACAATCAGATATTTATTGGTAACAATTCTTTTGGTCAATTAAACAATATATATATGAAACATAACATGAAGATACTTTAATAAATTTCATATTGAATAACTAATATCTTATCGTAAATTAAGTCAATTATTACAGGTACAATAAACCATTTCTAAAAAATTATTTAAATTAGTAAAGTTCTGAAATTAATTAGCAAAAACCAAAGAAAAAATATAAAAATCTGTACAAAAACAATATTTTAATAGTAGCATATATACTATAGGTATATATGATAATAAAAGGAAAAGTGGAAATTGACAAATTGACCTATATTAGAGTTATTAGTATAATACTTAAAAACTCTATAAGATTTTGAGTACTTGAAAAAAGATTATAGATTTAATGAAGGTTATGGACGACAGAATAATAGGTTTATTCGATATGACAACAATAGTGAATTTATTAGTTGATAAATTAATTTTACTAGTACACAGTTTTGAACATTATGTTGAGAAGAATTCATATTCTGTAATTGTTTAAGTTATTTAAACTAGTGGCAATGGATAAGATATGTGTGTTAGTAAAAAGGGTTCAAAATATTTGTCTAGGTTGTTAGTCATGTAACTCAAATTACAATAAAAATCTATATGATCCATAATTAAATTTAAAGGACATAATACAAAACTTATTCACAAAATTTTAATAGATTGTAAATAGGATTTAATGTTAATGCTTGTTATTCGAGTCAAATGGCTTTATAAAAACTTGCTTGTGTTACTATCGGACAAGATTTAATTTTAGATTTAATGGAAATCAATAGATGTGTCATCCCATGCTATATATTACTGAATTATGATATTATTTATAAATATAGTCATATAAATAAGTAATTGAGTTTTTAGTGAAAGAAGTGTATACATAAAGGAAAAATATGACGTTTGAAAAGTTTGAATAATGTGTCTTTCCTTATCTGTGTGGTTTTAATTCATCTCCTTGTATAATTGGTTGCTTACTCTTGGCTGGTGGACGAGATGTTTTGGCGATTACGCCCTCATTCAGGTCTGAGACAAACCAATACAAAAATAGTAAATATTAAGTTATGATAAATTAACTCAAATAAAACAGATTTGATGAGAATCAAGAACTAGCTCAATTTGAGATACACAGAAACATTAGCAAAAAAATGGTGTTAAAAGGTAATCGATTTGTAAAAAAAATTAAGGAGGATGAAAGTTATAATTTTTAAAAAGTTGTAATATTATGAAAAACACCCAAACTAGCAAACTCTTTGCAGATTGGGACCTAAGGATATTATTCCTAGTGTTATAACACGTGCGATAGATTTATGTGCAAGGTTAATTGTTAATTTTATAACCTTTGTGTTGAGTGTTCTAGAAGAAGAACAAAACGTGACCAACGTAGTCATTTTTGGGAAGATAAGAGTTAATATGTGAGATGTCGCTTAGTGTGTCAGTCGTTGGTTGTTTGCTGTTGAATATTTATAGAAGAAATAATGAAATATAAAAATAATCTTGTGTTTTGTTTAGATGGAAAAATATAGTACAAAGGTGTGATATAAATGTAGGCTCTTTTCTTCTTCACATCTGGCCCCAAAACTGGTCTAACCTTACGCATGGGAGAGGATGGGACGGGTTTTTATGGATGGACCTTATTTGAGTTTTTGATTTTCGCATATTGTGAGTTTCTTGATTATATTGATAAGGGATTGGTTCTTGAAAATCGTTTGTTCGTTTAAAAATAATATTGTGATGAAGAGGAGTAGCTTATAATATGAGGTTTTCATCGGATACTCAATTATTGGGACTTTGGTGGTAGGTTGAAAAAAGTGTCATGGCATATGTTAATGGGAGTTGGTTGTTGAGCTGAGGTTTTAAGGTTTTCAGACAATTAATATTTTATTCTATTCTATTTAAAGTCACTTAAGCGACTCAGTATAACGCTAGAAAGTGCCCTCCAATATTTCGTAGTATGTATTCATTACATTCACAAGTTAATTTTAATAGATTCCACTCTTGTTGTATTTATTTTGGTTATGAGATTGGAGTTGTTGGTTAGAGGTTTTTTGATTGGAAGGATTTCAACCTTCAGACTATTTAAAGCTTTAGACCTATTAGTCTTTTCAAGACTGTAATACATTGGATTTCATAAAGACACTGTTACATATTTTAGAATCTAGCTATTTGTTATTTTTATTGTTTAGTAGTTATATAATTTCCATTTCCTATTAACTGTAGATTTTAAATTGGTGGTGATTGCATTGGAGTACCCAGAACTGTAGGCAAAAAGCTGAGAGTGAAGATTTATATAAAAGTATATTAGATTTAATTGTATTGTATTTATTTTTAGGTGTAGTAGAAAATGACTGTATTTAATACAACACTTTCTTCTTTAAAGCTATGAAAATCCTCACTCATATTTACCCCCAAACAATATTGTTAGAGTTTAATCATTAAATTAAAGTTTTTATATATACGGAAAATAAACACAAAAAAAAATTTAAATCTCAGTTGATTTGTATTGTCACTAGTACAGGCTTTAAACCTAGATCTGTATAGTCAATAAATAATATTATGGTTCAAACTATCAGAAATTGTATGTTGAAACTTAGATTTCATAACTTTATAATTTGTATTTTAAAAATGTCATATACAGAGAAATAAATGCTCTTTTTCCCTATTTTTATTAACACAAATAAATGTATACTGGGATTTTTATTTAAAACCATGTGGAATATATAGTAACAAAATATGAAGAAATTTATAAATTGTGTTCCCACCATGAAATATGTTTTATCATTCGTGTACCTGCTTGAGGAAGCTACACATTAATATAAATAAAAAAAACTGTATTATGGATTAATGTTAAAGAGTTCCTCCTGGATGTGCACTAATAATAATGGTAGCTAGCGCAGTTCTGATTCTCTCTAACGTTGGGAGGCGTCCGAACAGGAGCAAAATAATAACATTTTCTTATAGTCTTTTTTGTTTTATTGACAATCATCAATTAGAATGTATTTAATTAAATTTTAAAACATTCATTAGAGTGCAACAAACATACCGAACGCGTCTAGTTTGTAAATTCACTTTTTAACATAACACTTTGTCTCCCAAAGATATATCAATACAGCGTGGTTTAGTTTAAATCGCTTAAAATTCAAATCAATAGAGACAGACTTTGGAAGGAAGACGTTACCGAAATGCCCAGACTGAGTATGTAGTCATTGGGGTTTCACCTATATTGAAACGTGTTAATTAAGTTTTGTGGATTGTTAAATCTCCTCGAGGATTTACGGTTCTATGGGACTTCGTTGGTGGTTGGGCACGCGCTGACGCTGTCATGTGAATATTCTGGCTGACCTTGCTATGTAGAGAGGACGACTCTGATCTGACGTCATGGTGACAGGCGACTTCTTGGTTGTGGCGGGTATGCCGGGGGTGAGGTCGACTGGTTGGCGTCGTGTAAGGTGGTGGCGTGTGGTATGGAGCGACGGAGGGTTGTGGCGGCTACTGGCAAAACGGCCACAATGTCCCCTTTGCGTAATTGTTATACAGCGCATGTAGTATCGCACGGTAAGACTCTTCGATTCTTTCGTAAGGTCGTACTTCGGTCGCTTTTTATTGTGTGAAGGTTTTAGAGTCGCAAAACTCTAGTTAGCCTCGATCATGTGGTACCCTCTGTCGTAATTCTACTTTGTAAATATACATTGTTATCGCTCAAGCCACAATGTGAATATTTTTCTGCCGTCATATAGGGCACGACCGCATTGTATGACCACAAACATTATATTAATATAGCCGGTTCTAAGGCATGGTGAGCGTATGGATGGTTTTGGCGTGTATTGCTTGGACTCTTAGTCGCGATTCAAAGTTCACAACGGTGGTGTGCACCCTGGTTTTCTACGGAACAGGTGATACCAGTTCTCGTTATTCAGTCGACAAGTCTGCCTGTTAGAGTACCGAAAAAACGACAGGGTAGAAAACACAAACCTCACCGGTTTTAGATAGGCTATTACGCGTCTCCGAACTTTGTTATCGAACCGCTTTTAATTTATCCACCATGTACTTTGATCGACAAGTAGATTCGCTCATATTTGTTCGGTCGGCACGGCGTCAACAAGTTTAACAGTCGTGCTTTAACTTGTCCATCTTGATCCGGTTTTAATAGCCGATCAAATGGTGGTCCCATTATATTTCCCTCCCTTCCGGTTGTTTGTGACAGATAGAGTCAAGGTTTTGTGTTTCTCCTTGTCTGGAAAGGCTCTATGGCAATGCTCTAAGAGAGTCTAGTTAGGGCCTATAGACCGGTTTTTTCATATGAAGGATCTTGGAGGGGGATTAAAGTGTTTTGTGCGAGGAAACGGGCGGTTTCACGATATCAAGGGATTTTTTTTTAGTTACGTCGAATAAATATATATTTTATAATATCCGTGTTTTATTCACTCTCATAATCGATAACTCGACAATTCATCACCAACTTTCAATTCTCGAGGAATCGGTTCGGGGGACGGGGGGACACGTACTATAATTATCACTTCCTCAAGAAAATGGTCTATAGTTTTTTTCCATACTCTTATTATTAACCCTCCTTATAAGGAAAAAACGGACTATTGTTGCTTCCACTTGTAGGATTTGTTTTACGATTTAATCACAATAACAACACGTCACCAAATTATAGCCCGAGGCTGTTCCGAGGGTCAACCACCAGTAGTGCCACCCTTAACGTAATAAAATATTAAAACTTCTCTGTCCTCCCACATAGTTATAATAATTGTCTGAACAGGATTACCATTATTTTCTTTCTAGAAAAACTCCACTGTTTTCTTTGAAGGTTCACACTTAGTAAAGTTTCTAGTCCATTTAGTTAAATCTAAGAGGAATTCACAAATTTTATATTTTCACAGAAATTGCGTTTGAAACAGGATGATTTGAGATTTATGGGGATAATAATACATGTGGTTACGCACCCCAAGTGTCATGGAGTGGGTGGGGAATAAGACATGGTTTTCGTATTAGCGTACATAATTCTTTAATGCTCTTTTTCTTCCATGGCTTAAGGCCTCCCTACTATTTTTTATTATGCAGTTTAATGCCCCAAACTCATCAATATTACAGTATTTTTTTACCTTATTTGTTTCATTCTGTATATCTAGCTGCCAATAATTATATGTTGGTTCATGAACAAAATAATATATGTTAGCGTGTAAAAACTGTAGTCAGATAAGGATATTTCAGTGACAGGTAAATATAAGCTTGCCTGTTGTTTTGATTCTAAGAAATGCGTTACATTTTTTAAGATGAAGTAAGGGAAGTAAAGGTGTGAGGGTAGGGGTGGGGTGAGGGTTTGACAACTTCATAAGAAACTGAGCTAGAAGACAAGGGTGGAATTTAAGAATATTTAAATCAACTACGCTTGGAACTATAGCAGAAATAAATATCAAAGGTATAGAATCAAAAATTCATTATGGTTGGTTTTTAATTAAAAATTGGATCTTGATTCAGAGGCAGGCCGTTTTTTTGTCCTCGTATCCTACTATACCATTCGGATGAGAAAAGATTGTAATGGTAAAATGTTAAGGCCAGTTGAACTTTGAGGAAGTGTACTCACCTTGCATAGAGGAAGTAGTGAAAAACCATAATGGTGAATATAACTTAGAGTATACCGACCAGGGATTCAAACTCCGATATTACACACCCCCAACCTTCCCCCATAATATGTAGTTCATTATATTGGAAGGGTGGCTTGGGACCAATCTAGAGATTGAACCGGAGTCGGTATATCATGATAACAGTATTAATACTATTGTACCAGATTAATTAAAATGATCCAGATAAAATATAGTCAATTGTGGACGATAATAGAACAATCTAATGTAAAATCTTTAAACGAGTTGAATTTACAATGTAGGGATAAAATTAGGTTATGATTACTTTCGGTTAGCAAAAATTGTTTATGGTATACATCCTTATTTATTTGTTATTAACAGAAGATAAAAAGCGCGGGTGGACTGTGTTTTAAGGGCCCGTTTTAACAAACGAGCTTCTTTTTACTTCTAATTATAATTTTTACTTAATGAGAACTAGATTTTTCTAAAAAATATTGACAAGCAACATTTGTTTGATGACATACTTTTATTAAATTAAGTTGAAATTTATCATATACATTATTAAAATATATGATTGAATAATAAGATAAAAAATATTCTACATGAAAACTCAATCATTCTTTTTTTTTAATTACATATTTTTCATAGAATATTTAATTTCTAAATTACAATACTATTAAATATTATACGTATAAACGGTCCATATTATTATTTAACTAATCGTTTATTACCGAAATTATTGAAATCAAGCGCTGACATTTGATGAAACGGAACCTTGAAGGTAACATTTCTTCATCAAAAACCTAAAACTATTACTCACACATGATTTTCCTTATTTCACATTAGTATTGACTGAATTCTTAAAAATCATAGATTTAAAAACACTAACTATGACCAAGAACAGCCAATTGCTCCACTAAACTAGTGCCAGGGGTCGTAGCCCTTATTTATTGAAGGGGGTGAAATGATCCAGGTCATATAACAGCTCACCTCAGGGAAGAACGGTGAGGAAAGGTTGGTGCCGTGATTTGTGGGGAAAGTTGCCACGAACAATAAGTCCCTCTCATTAAGATAAAACTGAAATAATGTTTAAATGAAACATGAACAATGAAATTCAGTTTGAAGGGGACGAGGAGGGGATGGGAGACGCTTTGTGTTATAAACAGACCCAGCATGGCTGCAAGATTTACAATTATATGACTGAAGATTATGATTAAACCCTTCATGAACAAATTTAAGTGTTCTAATAATTAATTATTGTTAGAATTAAAATGTTCAATTTATGTTAAAAATTATAATTCAAGCTTCAAAATAATATACATCAACAATAACCATTATAATGTTGGTAAATTGATGGGTTAAAATAGCCAGGTATCTTATATTTGTTAGTTACGGTTATGGCTGCATAAAAATATTCATGTGTTAGTATTTTTGATTTATAAATTGCTTTCTTCTTCATCTTATTTAAATTGAACCAGATTCAGAGTGTTACTAAAAGGTCTCACCATCAGAGAAAGAATTATGGGGGGACGTGTCCCCCCGTACACATCCACTGACAATGCTCGTGATAGTAGATGTAATATTTGGGGAACTAATAGCAGCAAATCATACGTGTTGGAATCTTTCTGGACTATTTTGGGTTTTCGATCAAGAATCACATGGGACTTAAAAATTGTACATGTCCTAAACGTTCACTAAACAAGGTCTCACAATATTTAGCTTTTTGTGTTATTTATTTATTTAGTAAAACGTCTTACTTCCCGTTCGGGTTATACGCTTCCATGTAACTAATTAGCCAATAGGTTGAGGAATAACGGGTATGAGAAAGGTTTTTATCTTTAGAGGAAAGTGAAGCCTTATTTGCGTGTGAGGGGAGAGTGGAAAATCGTATAGGAAACCACACAAAACCCCAATTGACCCGGAGTGAGATTTGACCTCGGTTCTCCCATCCTCTGGCAGTCTAGAAACACTAATTAGAACGTTATTAACCTACGCCATTTTATGTGGGATGTTAGTTGATGTTAGTAAAAGTTGACTGAATCACATGGAACTATATTTAGTTGCTTTTCGAACTAGTACAATGAGTGTATTTTGTGGACCATTAGCTCTTGAACATTATACTAAGTAGAGTTTATTCTTAGAATGGAAAAGTTGGATAGTGGAAAAATTCGTCATTTAATCAGGAAGAAATGATAACAAATTTTGTGATTTTGCATAAAATTTCCAAATTGTTAATATCCACTCAACCATAGTTTAAATCTAGAAATAATTTGACAAGGAATACTTGTATAATGTTCGAACGACTAATTGGCACGATTAGATACATGCGATGGGAACAAATAATTTTAAACATTTTGTTTGGTTGAATTGATTGTTAAAATTTTTCAGTTATATATAGAATATATTTAACAAATATCAGAAAAATAAGATGTTGATCGAATTTTTTCTTAAAATATTTTATGCTGTTTTTCGCTATTTATTTAAGTAAAAATATTTAAAACTAATGGCTATTCTTTATATGCGAATTAGTAAAGTTTGCGTCCATTTTTAAAAACATGAAAATATATATTTTCTCATTCCTTGCTGATTTTACCTTCCAACCTATTACAGTGTGATATTGTTAAACAATAATTAAATTATTTGTAACTGATAATTATTAAGCTTGTTAATATGTAATCATTCGATTTAAAAAAAAACTTTACAATTATGGGGAACCATTAATTAATATTATATCGCACAGGTAATTGGATAAGTCCTTAATTAGAGATTATATTTTCAGCTTTTGGCTCGGCTCAAACAGTATATCGGCAACGGTAAATTAATGTGCTCAACTTTTTTTATGCACGGTTTACTTCGTGCATGTACAACAAATAGTTTAAAAAGCGGAAAAGTTTCCCAATAGAAAAAAATATAACGCTGCTTTTGAAAGTTTTTTCATTGTATTTTTGTTTCGCTGTTTTTTAAATACTGGTAATAGTTGATTCTCATACATCGGTAAGACTTTAAAATTTTCGATTTATCGACTATATATACATTACAAGCATATACAACCTACACTGGGATTTATATCATATGCATTTCCTGACTAGGGATAAAATATATCAATGCTGTTTAGGTGGCTTATTTCCCCTTTTTACTTTCTTTATGCTACCTTACAGGTATAGAAAGTATTGTGTTCGTCATTAAAACAGTACGAACCTTAAGATTTGGGTAACATCGTTAAATGTTTCATGACCTACTGAACACAAAAATTGGGTTTTTTGCAATGACTCTGTCGTCTTGTCTGTTCTTCTGTCTGTCTATGTCTTGTAGGTATCTTGGGCTAGACACCGAACACCATTGTACCATATTGGGACTAAACTTGCGTACCCGTAGTTTTCTTTATGGATCTTCCTGAGGGGTTTTTGGAGTTAGATGTCTAACCCTACAATTTAAGGCTAGTTTACTGAGCAAATAGAGAGAAAATATAGATATTCTTGAAATTACCTCTGATTTCATTTTATATCTAAGACATGTTTATATAGCTACGATGGAGATATAGTTTTCTCATGAAAATGTATTTGAAAGTACTTTAACATGAGGAAAAATTTACTTTTTTCAATCATTTCTCAAAAGATTTGTCATACGACTTTATCTTTTCATTGCGTTATGTGGCCAGTACTATTAAAATACAAATACCTTTATTGGAAATATATTTTTTTAAATCCAAATGTTTCTGAGTTATAATTCAAAATGTATGTATTTGTTTTAATTCAGATTTCTTGGAAAATGAATTTGTTTCTTATGCTCTTTGATGGACAAAGATGTTTCTCTTTCTCAATTTTCTTAACGGTTACCTTTGGAACTATCAAAGGTTAAAAATGAATACAATTTATTAAAAACTTACAGTGTTGATTAAACACTATTTTCAAATAGGTTGGACTCATGGCTTTTAAGGTTTTAATAGGGGCTGTGACCCTTAAGTTGACTATTACATATCCTTTTTTTAGTCAAAGACAACAAACATTCTTTCTCCAGTAAAATTATTTTTTTCGTTTATTTGTTTTATTTATCGAGCCAAATGAATGATTTTTCGGATATTTAAAATAAATAAATAGAGTTTACAAATTTCTTCTGAATTATTATTAACTTTCATTCTTATTAAAAAATCGTTTGTAATACTCTTTACAGGGATTGTATTATTTTTAGTTCGAGAAGTTAGGGGGTTATTTTTAAGGAGGCAGGGGGCATTGTAAGGTGGGGGCAAGTAAGGCGGGTGCGGCAAGTCTTGGCTTTCGTTTATGATATCTCGGAATCTTTAAGATACAATGTGAAGTTTTTTATAAAACCATTAATTAAAACCAGCTTATTAACTTTTCTAAGTGGATTTATCCTTAGAGTATTTCATGAAATGCAAAGAAGATTTTTTTTTTACTTTGGAGTTTAGGAAGATTTATGATCACAAAATATTGGAGGTTAATACTATTATTTTATAAAAATGTATGCTTTGTAAGCTGTAAATGTAGGGTTTGTAGTGGTGTATATATATAATATATGTACAGGTGTGTTGTCATATATATTTATATGTATATGTTATGGGTAGTGTGCAAAAATCTGAATGATGTCGAGCATTAGCTGGGAGATGTCAGCATTATCTTTTCACATGTGGATAAAGTCGGAAATATAAAACGTAATTTATCTGCATTTACGAGCTTATTTGGATTTATATGGAACATTAGCCATCTAGACTTGGATAGCATTGAATTATAATTTGTGAACTAAGTACGTTTCTATACGGATGATTTTGAACAATTATTTCAATCTAGGGTCTTGAAATTAGAACGTGTAATGCACTAAAACGTTCAAATATGCCCCTATTTGATCACTTTTTTAATTTTCCAACTACCCAAGCCAACCTAACCTTACCCTAATCCAACCTAACTAACACTAACCTCCTTCAACCCTATAACTTGACAGTATCCAAGTCTGCTGGATAGTGTCAGATTATCCGGATAAATTTCAAAAATACTATATTCAGTCGCCTCTCATTCAACAATATCCTGGAAATTTGGATAATGTCGACTTATCCAATTTTTGTTTATACCCGTGACATATATTTTTCTTAACTTGTTTGGAGAATTATAGTACTCTGTAATTTCTTCAAAATTTGCATATTCTTATGCAATCTTTTTGGAACTCTTAAAAATACTGTTGTACAGAAATGCCTGTTTTTTATGGAAAAAATCCACTAAATGAGGTGTAAATATGCTCAAAAAATATATATGAATAGGATATCTACGTTCAATGTAATAGATGATTCAAGCTAATTTTGTTATTTTCTGAAAGATCCAGAATTACTTAACTGACCGAAAAATTAGAAACAAGATTGCACTTGAACCATAAAACGTATTTAAATGTGAATTTGTGCATTATTCATTTTATAACAATGAAATGGGGATCAGCTTAGTAAGTTTTCACATTAAGATGAAATTATTTTTAAATCTTGTCTTATTTTTTTAACTATGGTAAAACAGTTTAACTCGAATAGTAGTCAGTGGCCGTGGGCTGTTGACCTAGAGGTCCTTAATCTTAAATCAGGTTTAGATCTTCATTGGCTTTACCCATTTATCTGTCATCAATATTATCATCCCCTCGTCTCGACGGGACACTAAAAGTGCTCCAAGCAAAGGATGTACGATTGGCTAATATTTCCACAAACGAGCTACAGACTGATGTAGCGCTCATACAGCACCGCTCGAATTGCGGAATAAATGTAGTATACCTGTCAGCCGGTCCACTCGAATTGCGGAATAAGTAAGTATACCTGTCAGCCGGTCCATTCGAATGTGCGGGGAATAGAGTATACCTGTCAGCCAGTCCACACAAATTGCAGGACAACCTGTAATCCCATTCAACTCCTAGCCACTAACCTAACCTGCCTTGCCTAATCTAATTTAACCTAACCTAACATAACCTAATCTAACCTAATTTAACTAACCTAACCTCCATGTCCGTTTTGAAAATTTTCACCCCGCAGATTGTGTAAGGGTATTTACAGAGCTCGGATGAGTTGTTCCGCATTCGTGTGCACTGGCCCACAAACATGCTATTATTATCATTGTTATTATTAATATTTACCTAAATCATGTGCTATACGTGTGTTGGGACCTAATTTTCCTATTCGTCTGCCCCAACATTATGTGTTGACATATTTGACAAGTAGATTAAATTTACTTTACTTGTCAAAGTGACAGTTCATGGCAGATGTATACGTAGATTATTATAGTAACTTTTAGCTGTCATGAAAGGCCAAAATTGTCATGAACGGATTATACCAGTGTAGAGTGTCATCAGATGGATTGAACAGCTACAAGTAAAAATTCAATATTTCGCTTGTTTTTGTGCATGATAGAAATTATATCAACATATTTAACACAAACTACCTCTAGCTTATATTTTGTGATCTACTAAAGTTACGTATCGTCCAACATTCAAACACGTGGTTGGTAAAAAAATATTGTCTTTTGGTAATTACTGTACTAAATATCGAAGAAGAGGACTAATATTATGTATTTATGAATAAATACGTGAATGCATAGCCTTTGCTATAAGATGATGTCAGATATAGTACTTACGTACGTTGGCCACGCCGTGCACAAGAAAATAGTAAAATACATCCATATCAATATTTCTCATTAAAAAATAATAGTGGATATTAAATATAGTAAATTAATACTGATACATTTTAATATAAGATGCTTGTGTAGTAAATCACCTCGGCAAGAATGTCTACGGATATCACTATCCACTTTTGAAACCACAGAATTGTCTATCATGGCCGACTCACGTGTGTCGCGACTAGTTCAGTTGGAGAGAAGAACTGAAGTTGGGGGTCGACGCAGAGGCCTGATGCGCACCTAGCGACGCTGGCGGTCAGTCAGAGAAACTCATGGACGCGCTTCTCTTGTTTCCTTTTCTCCAAATTCATACTTTCCTTGTTTTCTGCCTGTGTTTCGTAATTTATTCCCCCTTCCCTTTTCTTCATGTCCGAGCCAGGTTGAGGGTATATATAGGTCAGCCAGCGGTATCAAAGTACAGAGCGGTTCTACAGCGCAAAGAGTCAACAAGGAAACTCTGCCCGTCAGCAAAGAGAGGGAACATGGAGTCTGGGACGTCGGATTCACCACCTTAGCAGTATCGAGAGGATGATGGATCACCCGATCCAACTCGCCGCTAACTCGGATGACGTATCTGGGTATTTGTATCCACCCATCGTCATCAGTCCTAGGACTTGGTCTCTAGTATAGTTAAGAGAAATTTAAGTTTTGAACATGTTTTGAAGGAAATGTTATTTTAATATTTAGTGAGAAGCCTTTGTTTTGGAAAATGTCAATTAGAATATTTTGATTTTGGTTTTAAATACGTAATTAACTACAACATGGAAGTTTTTCTTGGTTAATTTATGTGTCCTTTGACACTGCCCTAACGTAAAAGCCTCTGGCTTAGAAAGTGACCCTTTTTAAAGTTTGGACTTACACTAAGTCACAAGTTCCTATAATCTAGGAGTCAAAAATAATCATGACGTCCTAAACGTCATGAACATTAGTTTTTGTTATTGATGGTTAGTTACCTCCAGGATGTCTATTTTACTTTTGCCTTATGCAGTTCAGTTAATGTAATAAGAGATTTGTGTTGGAGTCACTCTTCATGGAGAGTATTAGCTTGGGTGCGCAACCAGGAAATTACACTAGTGTCATAGTGGGGTCCACGCAAATATACTATTTTAATTTTTTGCCTGTAATTAGGCTTTCTAAGTTTGTATTGGTCTTAATAGATATAATGTACTATTGAATGCTCTGGCAGTACCGTAGGGGAAAGTGACCAGCCGTAGTACTTTAATGACTCCTGTATCTTAGCCTCAATTAGCTGGATTTATCAGCTGAGTATCCAACTTGTTCTATGGATTCCTTAAATGTTTATACGACACCAGGCAACGACTGTTATAATTGTTATCTTCTAAATGTGATCTTCACTGTTCTTTGACTTAATTGTCCAATTATTCTCCTTCTAGAAATGCTTCTACATGTGGCCCCGGCGACTGTACTGCCCTGGTAGCCACAAGTAATCTTCAAGTCTAATGTTTTGAAAGAAATTTAATACACGCTAATATTCCTATATTCGTGTAAAAACTTGTATTTCCTAAATTTGTTTATTGTTTACTAAATAAATCTTTTGTTAAAATGCCTCTGTTTTCTAAAAGTAAATGTACCCTGTAGGCCAATATGGTACACCAGGGAATTTGTGTGTATCGATGCACTACCTATTTTTGCCGAAGTTTGATTAGAATCTATAAATTCACTCAAAATGTATTAGGTACGAGCACATAAATATAATCTGCGGGTAGAGTTCATAAAGCTTTTAAGGCTGAAACATCACGATAGTGAAGGAAAAAATTGGTCAAAAGGAAGTTGAAAGAAGGAAATAAAAGACGAAAGGAGCGTTAGATATTTCAACCACGTCCATTTGTTATGAAGTGACATCTCTCTGACAACACGCGAGGAAATAAAAAACACCCCTGAAGGGAGGAAAGGGGGAGGGGTAATCTCCCTTAGGATCTCTCGCAGTTTCCTTGACATGTTTCTTGGAAACCTCACAAGTACGGGGTAGACAAGAAGGCGAATAAGCTGTCCACAACATATTGTTTCACTGATAAGCAGCTTGTCACTCCATAAGACTCGGGAGAGAATTGTCACAGTAGCCATTCATGCCTCACATCAACAAAAAAAATAGATCTTGGTTGAAAAAAAATTAAGCCCGCCTTCCTTCCTCATATATGCATCAAAATTACTAGACCATTTCTTATAGTTGATGTATTTTAAATTCAGCCATAGATAAATATTAGAGCTAAAAAATAAACTTTAATCTACCAGATGTAAATAAGATTTGTAAAAAATTAGGGGTTTAAATTATTTTTTGACGTTAATACGTCTTTAAATTTGCTACCATGCGGGGCAATCCAAAAAACCTAAGTATAACAAAATCGGGGGATACAGTTTGGCGTTTGTAGTTTCGAATCTATCTTCTACATCCAAAATTAAGTTATACAACTGGATAGCTAGAGGATCAAAAAATGCATTACAATACGCGAGAACAGTGACGCATCGCACGCGGTGGAGGGGGAAGCGCCGCCATTTTGAGGTTATTTTGCTGGTATCGAGATTTGCAATTAGTATAACTTTTGACTTGGAGAAGCTACGATGTTCGTTTAAGTTTTAATCGTCATCGGTCGTCAAAATCTATCGAATTGTACATAAAACATTTAGTTTAAATCTAGTGACAGTGAATATAATAAGGTGTTTAGAATAAAAAAAATATTTCAAAAATATATAATGTCGGCCTATACGCGTCGAAAAGCGTTGTCACTACTTTAAACTAATGTTTTATATACAATCGATAGATTTTTGATAAAAAAAATGTATTCTAACACCTTATTATTATTCACTGTCACTACTTTAAACTAATTTTTTATACAATCGATAAAAATTATTTTATTTAAAAAATATATAACCCGTTACATAAACGTATTCACGTAGATACACGGCCGTGTCCATGACACAGCCACACCCCACTTTTTCGTTTATACTTATTTCACTAGATGTACCAGTGAATGTTATATAATATAGCATGCTAATCTCATTATAAATAACGATGTTTCACTTTGTAACTACAAATGGCAGCTCCGCTGGGTATAAACAGGTCAGCGCCAACGGGGAAACCCCAGGGTCAGAAAGAGATGGTAAGTGTGCATAAGAGCCTGCACTGCAATTTAAATAGTGAAGCGACCTAATAGTAACTTTTATAGCTGTCTTCTTATTAAAATTGAACTAGAGCTTGCGAATGTATGCCAGATTCATTTAGTCTTGTTTGCTGATGATGGAATGAAAGGGGAATTTCCGCTGGATGTACATAATCCCCTCACTTCCAAATGGTTTACCACTCTCCATCCACATACATACGGGTACATTTCTTCTAAATTATAGCTTCCTCATCCCTAGACACTTAGCGTAATTAAATGAGTACAGCTTGGATGGGTAGTAAGAAGTAGTGGACAAATTATATATAATTGCATTTATTAGAGAGTTACAAATTATCAACGACTTGCCTGACATTCGACTTAGAAGAGGGAGAAGGGGGGTTACCCATAGCTATTATTTGACCCTCACTAATCACTAGTTATGTAACTAAAAGTATGACCTAATCTAATATCACACATTAAATACTTGGCTTCATTTACAAAATAGTCTGTTTTAGTGAAACATAATTCTTGATTCAAGATTTCTACTACACACCAGATTCAAACATATCTAACACTTTTCTCAATAATTTGTTCAATATTTAGAAATTGTTTATTGAAAATACCTACTCACAAGACTGATATTATTTTTTTAATAAATAATCATCTTTTAATTTTCACTGAGCAATGAGTTCACTAACACTACCTTTTCTTATTTCATACCTATATAATATTGCTTAAATAATATAATGAATTCTGATCTTGTCCAAAGTAATTGTGACGTGTGTGACACATTCACATAATTAATATTATTTGTAAACATATTAGTTATCAAGGATGACCTAAAGTGATATATATACTACAAATGTTACCACCATTCAGTGTGAGCTTGTGCTTGCAGTGCTGCTATCCGCATAAATGAGTCATTGACAGTTTGTTTAATAAGGGAATTCAAACCATGTGAATTATCTGAAACTATTATAAGTAAGTAAATTATTTAATTAGCTCAGTAAAATTAAATTATATATTGAAGGGGACCTTCCTTAAGCACAAAGATTATGGTGCCTCCACTCCTCTTATCACATTCATGAAATGAGATTTATTCAGTGTAAATCTAATTAAATAGTAAGGCATATATATTTATATATATATATATATATATATATATATATGTAAAGTTCTGGGAATAATTGATTGCCTTTTTCATGCTAGCTCTAATCTAGAAGAAACCTAGGGCTAATAATGTAAGTAGAAGGGGTAGATAGATAACAAATTATATAGTAAATATATGTCAACTTACAAAAAATGTAAATGAGAATGTTAAATATGATCAACAACATTTTCTAAAATTATATACTTTTGTTGCGATATTTTATCAAATAAAGTGATAAACTACAATATGATTGTAAAAATTACTAAATTAATATTGTTTAACATTGATATAGTTTTAGAAGATCTTATTAAAAACCCCAAAAAAAGGGCCTACCCGTA
>JBCFYV010009991.1:0-24026 GCA_039000515.1 Timema cristinae
AAAAATTTTTCAAACTTAAATTTTGCAAACACATTTTTACTTTCGTATTTTTTCTGATTTCTTTAAAATTTTTGATATTAAAAAAAACAGTAGTACTTAATGTATTCGATTTAGAAAATTTTTACTTTTACATTTTACAAAAATGAATTGTTTAATAGTTTAAAGTTAACTATTTAAAAAAAAATAACCCAAATTCGGTATTAATACGGGGTTTCATAATTTTTCATTCAAATAAGGAATTTGCCAATGACTCCTAATTTTAAACATGAATTTATTCGAACCCTGGAAATTTAAATGTAACCAATTAAATTACAAGGATAGGTGTTTTTTATACCCCTTAAATTTTATATCTTACTCAAATGTTTCGTAAAGTTAATAAAATAGAATTTTTCCACTCCATTTGGTTAAAAAAAAATAGTTTTTTTTTATTTTTTTTTTCACATATGTATTTTGAATGAGAGTCCAAAATAAAAAGGGTTTGGAAAAGGACTATATTGGTTATAAGAACCCATTGGGCGTGGCGCTTTTATAAAATTTCAAAATTGGGTAAAACCCTGAGGATGGGATTTTTTTCTGGCAAAACCACAGCCTCCCACAATGGTTCCCCAAACCTGAGACAAAAAAGTAAACAAACATTTCCATATCACTACCAAAGACTTACTTGATTGATGGAAACATGAGTTAAAAATTTTTAAAGGGGCGCGATCATGAAAATTTCATTATCAACAAAATGGGTCACTACGAATTTTTGATATTTTAATGCTTTTAAATTTTCCCGCGGGTTTAACAAAATCCGGGCCGGGTCAGCAAACGCCATAAATTTGGAAAAGGGACAAAACACTCACACCACACCTTATCCTGCCAAATGAATGTCGATGCCCGTTACAAACTTGACGTTACCAAAAGATAAGGATTGTAAAGGGGGTAACGCTATCGGACTTTTTTGGAATTCGAATAGCGCTTGCAAAGCTTAAAGTATCTTTTTTAAGTCAAATGAAGGGAAATTTTTTTGTTATAAATTTTTAATGTTTTTTTAAAACAAGTTTAATACCAAAAACAAAGGAGGGACTATTTTAAATGAAAGTATACCATTGAGGTTCGTTTAGGATCAAATAGACATAATAGCAACGTGGCCCCTTTTTTACATCAGGGCTAGCTTAGGGTAATCAATTAATGGTGGGAGGGGACCATCGAAAAGTTTTTCTCATCCAACAAAGGTCACATGATGGCTGAAAGCATTTCCCCTTGCCATTAAACAGGGACATCGTATCATAATAGAGGGGCGAGTTAATAAAAATAATAATAATAAAAAAAAATAATATAATAATAATTAATAAAAATAATATTTTGCACCACGCTTAAAACCCGTTGGTTTTTACACTTTAATTACTAATTCCTAATGGGTTAGAAATTGGGGAAATTTTAATTATAGGTGGAAACCATTTTTTTGGAAAAAACACTCCAGTTCACCCGACCGAATTTTTGAACCTCGATCTCCCCATCCTCAGCAGTCGACTCAAAATAACCGCGTTACCAAAATTCGCCCCCGAGGCGGTGAACGAGTTAAGGATAAAAATTACAGAGCTAGTGATATCACTTTTTTTACAGGGTTTTTTAAAAAACTTTAAAATTTTCAACGATATTAAAAACCCGGTTTTTTTTAAAAAAAAACCCCACATAAAAAAAATTTTGATGGTTAAAACTATTTTATAATTACCTTTAATGAACATGTATTTTTGTTTCAATATTAATATTGATTTTTAAAACCAAATAAAACAAACCATACCTAAACACTTTTTGCTAAAGGAAATATGCTTTTCAGGGCATGCAGCCGGGGGTGCCACACTACAAGATTATATTCCAGTCCCAACGGGGTTTTTTTCATATGCCTGCAACTTATCAATTAACCAGAAATTTCCCCCCACGCACGGGAAAAGATGCTTTAGAAATTAATCCTTTCTACCTGTTTTTATTACCAACATTAAAACATTATCGAGAGGGAATCGGTTTGAATTCATCGGTTTTTGGGGGTGGTTTTACAAATAGTTTTCCCCACTGTCCCTCCAACAATGGGGGGTGCACTTCCTATTAATATAACCTCACGAACTCAGGGTTCCTCAGATTTGTAAAATATTCCCCCTGACTTTTCCCCTGTTTTTCCCTGACTATTTTCCCAAGTTCCCGACCAATTTCCCTCATAAAATTTCCATTATAATTTACGGTACATCACTAAAAAATTTTAATTTAAAAAAATTTTTTTTGGGCCTCCTCCCCCTTACCACCGACCTTGCCTCACCTTCAGGGAAAATAAGAAAGCAACACTTCAATCATTGGGGAAAATAAAGGAAAAAAATCCCATCAAAAATTTGTAACAAATTATTCCCTTTGGGTATCATGTCAAAATCGTATTAAATAACGGGCCACTAAAAACATACAAAAGAGTTTGGTATCATTAAATTTTTATTTTACCTAAACTTACTTTTCCTAAACTGCATAGTTTTACAACAGGAACCGTCTCTTTCATATTATTCATGTTCAATCAATTTATTTTATTAAAATTTTATCACTTATCATACAATAAGAAACTATGTTATATTTAAAAAGGGGAAGCTTGCTTTTTCCCTTCATTCTTGCAACTCCACTCATTGTTTCTCTTTTCTCTTCAGTTGCCATCATAATTTTTTTTTTCTCCTTCTAAATTTTTAATTTGTAACAAATTTTCCCTTTTCTTTTCTCCTTTTCTTGTCTTTTTCACTTTTTTTTTTTGCTTTTTCATCTCTAGATTATGATAGCGTTTCCGAGCACCTCTCACGAACCCAAACTCTTTTGCTAATGTTATTTTTAACCCCCTCCTGTTTCTTGTATTCATCATTAATGTGACGTGTGCAATGACGGCTTTTCATGCATGTTTTAAACCAGTAAAGATTTATGTTTAAAAAACCCACCTTAAAATTTGCATTCCCATGCAAAAGAAAAGGGCAAATTTTTATTACTTCCCAAAGATGTTTGTAGTTTGCTTTCCTTTAGAAAGCTCCCAAATAGTGTCAAGCCTACTTCATCACAAAATGACCCAAAAGGGCGAAATATTTTTTAAAGTCAATTTTTTTGGGGGTTTGCAAAAATCAAGTTTCTTTTTTGGCATTTTTCAGCCAAACATTTTTTAATGAGTTGCATGGTTGATTCCCCCAAAAAAGAAAAAAAATCTTTTGGGGCCGGGAGGTGAATTTAATAACAAAAGGGATCCAATAAGACAAACCTCTCACAGCTTTTCTTTTTTTAAGGGACTTTTTTTTGTAGTTTTGCAATCGGGTGGTTAACATACTGCGGCACTCTTATAAATTCAATTTTGTCTTTCTGTTACGTGATCGCATTTTCCCCTAACAAACTTTTGTTCAAATCCTATATCAATTTTTTGGGGAAGGATCAAATTTTTCTGATTTTTTTGTGTCAAAGACAGAAAACTTGGACCCGTGCATTTCATAAGTCAGGTTTCCACAAACGATTCAAAGGTATCTAGAATTTTCCTTTACACCAAAAAGATATGGATCTTTGGTTTTGTGTCGGGAACCTTTGCGGGAAAAGGGCTGACATTCATCTGCATTGTCTTGCAAACGCTAGTTTACACTTTAGAAGGGATCACAGGGCTTTTTTCATTCTCTACAGGTTTTTTTTGGGGAATTTTGCTTTTTTGAAAAACTTAATAACAGGGTCCCAAATTTGTAATGCCCTTTAAAAGCATTTGCATTCTCTAACCAACCACACCACAGAATTTCAATGAAAATTTGACACCCTTAAACGGGGTGAACAATGCTCGACGAGCTGGAAGTCAGTGAAAGGTATACATGTGACTAAAAGCTACTTAATACAATCAACAACTCTACTCCTGTTCTCAAGGAACCAGAACAACATAACCCACATTTTTCCCAAAATTTACAAACTAATCTTCATTGTCTTTAAGATTTGAGTGTTCCTGAAAATGTTAAAAACTTTAAATTGACTTTTGGGGCCCATCCATTGACACTTGTACAACTTAGAGATGGAAGAGGAGAAATCCACCAGAAAACTTCGTAATTCTTCACAGTGCCCTATCAAAAAAACACACTTTTTAAAAACGCTGATGATTTTAGTTTTTTCCTTTTCCCCAGAATCAATTTACTGCCTCTGTCCTCTTTGAATAACTTTATTCAATCCCTCATCAAAACAAATTACAAAGTTTTACATGATTTTAGGGGGTCCGTAAATTATTATGAAAGAAGGGCCAAGCCATGCACAATGAAGTTGCACTTGTCTCCCCAAGGTAAAGGCTTTGGCAATGGAACATGGGGAAAAACCAATTGAAAAATTTACTTAAATTATTGCACGAATTGAAAGACATTTTTTTGTCAACAATTTCTACCCAAATGACCCCCGCCTTGTTATACATTTTTTTATAAAAAAGTGTTTGGTTTTTGAGGCACACATAATTTCACTTTTAGCAAAGTTTTCCTTCTGCGACGTTACGTTTTTTGATGAAACAGAAAAACCTTGGGAAAAAACCAAAAATCCTTGGTAGAATTCTTTGTGTCCAAGACCTTGAAACGGGGGGAGCTCGATAAACCTAATCACTTGCTTTTTTAAAAAAAAAAAAGTAAAACAGAGGCGTTGATTTGTCAAAGTTTTCAAATTTTGATATGAGTTGGTCCTTTTGCAGGGGAACTAATGCTTTTTTCCCCATTTACTAGTTTAAAATTTTTTTTGCCACTTTACAAAATGCCTGCAGCTATTCTTTTCAAAAACCATTTTACCATTTTAAAAATTTCGAAAATGGGTTGGGGCTTAGCCAACTTTTTAAAAAGGGTTTTTTTTTTGTTAACATTGCGGGGTGTAGTCTAATCGTCCTGGTCCCTTTTTCAAACTAAAGATGACAAACCTTGAAAAGAAAAAAAAACAAGTGATCACTAAAGTTAAAAGTTTGTCATGTGCAGCTAGGAACCCTTTTTGCTTCCTTTCTGAAATAAAATGCTCCCAAAAAACTTGTGTTAGGGCAAGTTTGGCGGTAAGTGCCCCTCAGCTTTTTCATTTGGGGCAGTGGTTTATGACGCAGTAATAAAAAAAATTTTTTTTTTTTCTAGTTGAATGAAACATAAATTTGTCATTTCCCTGACTTCCCTGACCTTTTTAAAGTTTCCCTACTTCCTACTTTTTTTTTTTTCCCTACTTTCCCCTGACTTTCCAAGGTGGGGAACCCCGGAAATTTTAAAGCCATTAGCGTAGTTATTGTATAAGCTATAGCCCTATCAGTTAAGACGCGGTCTAAAATAATAAATTTTAGGAAAATTAAACTTGTTGCGAATAATGACGACCCAATATCGTTTAAACCTTAAAGTGGCTATTAAAAAAATTTTAGACACAAATTTACAAGCAATGTGAGTTTTTTTAGCAACGCGCCCCTTAAAAATCGTAATAATAAAACACTTTTAAACCACCAAACACTCCGGGGATAAAAAAAAACATTTTTTTAAAACCCTTTTTTTTAAAAAATTACAACCCCCACCCAACAATAAAATAAAATAAGTGTTTTTAGTTCGAAGTTTGCCTCAATTAAAGTTATCAAGCGTATAACCCAAGGGGGTAGTAAGACGGGGGTCTAAATATTAAATATTATTAAAGTCATCCCCCCCCCCCCCCCCCCTACACAACATCAATAGACCTAACCCCAAACCCCTTCCAACCTTTCCCAATTTCCCACATCAAAGTGAATGCCATTTTTTCAGATAGAATTTTTTAACCTAAAAGAGGGTTTTAATTAATATCACGGAATCACTTTTAAATTTGAAAAAGGGCCAAATTTTTTTAAAAACAATATCAATGACAACTCATTTAGGGTTTAACAAAAAAAGAGATGTATAATATATATTTTTTAAACGGTAAAAACATAACATTAGTAGGTTTTTTAATTTTGACAAAAAAATTTTTAAGTTATTTAACAAAACAACGGGCCTATTGTTACCTTATGAATGAACCCTTGAAGGTATAGAAAATCAAAGGGTTATATAGACTTTCGTATGTGTGAAATAAATTTTTAGTTTATGGGACAACTAAATATATTAGCCCCTACTTTTGCGTTTGTACCCAAAGCAAAAAAAACATGTATTTAAAAATTAGAACCAAAAAATGTTTTTCCCCTCTCTTTTATTTTTAAAAACCAAATTTTGAGTTTAAAATAAAAAATTTCTAATCTTTTACCGTGAATTGTACCTTCACCGAAATTGTTCCACTAGGTAATTTTTTTATTTCAAAAATTCAGAATTAGTTAAACAAAATAAAGTATTGTTTTATTTGAAAACCCATTACGGGCCCTTTTCATAAACCCCCTTTATAATAAACAACTAAATGGCGCACAAGATACTTTTAAAAGAACTATTATTTGAAAAACGCCCCCTCTATTGTCAATTGTAAAATTTACAAGGGCCCGACCGGGGTTTGAAAGCTTTCAGCTCACGTCAGCTCCAGTGTTACCAACACTTTAGCCTCAAGTGATAGTCACAGCCCAGAAAGGGATATTATTTTGCCCGGGAAGAATACTCTAATTTTTACAATTTTAAAAAAAAATAGGGGGCGCTTAATAAACAAGTCTGAATATTTTAATTTCTAAATATTGATTAATCTACATTTTTTAAAAAATTTAAATAATAAAAAAATACATTTATTGTTTATTTGTACAGAACTTAGGATATACTTTTGGGAAATCTCCCAATATTGGTTTGTACAGATATTATTTTTTTATTATTATTATTAATTTTTACCGCTCTTACTCCCGTTGGGGTTTATACGCACTTCGAAATGTTAAGGGTGGGGTGATGTGAATAAATGGGGGACCACATTTAACGTGGAATCCAAACCCCGGGTGAGACCTGCTTTCCCTCCTTTACAAGATGTTTGTCAGAGGGAAGGAAGGGTTGGTAATCAATAAATCTTTCCCGGGGACCGGGGATTGAACCCCGCCGCCCATAGAATCTGACACCTTACCCAAACCACCGGGTCCCTCAAATAATTCTATAATCAGTTTAATTATTATTTTAAAAGTAGCTAGATAATTTAAAAAAAAATTTTAATAATGGAATTTCTTAAATTTCCATGGGAAGGCCCAGTTAAAAAGCTCATATTTTTTAATTTATTATACTCAAGTCATAAATTGGATGTCATTTTGATAAAATTATATATTATTATCAAATTAATAAAATAACACTTAAAAAATTTAGTACTATCAATATTGGTAAAATGGGCTGTAGGCCGGAAAAAAGGGGTCTGACTAACTTTGCACCGTGAACAAAAAGGGGTTCGGAGTTCAAATCCCGGGGGGGTGATTTCCTCACCATTAAAATATGACCTCGCTCCCTCCAGGAAAGGGGGGGATACCTTTCCAAATTCTCTACCTTCTAGCACTTCTTCTCAAAAATTAAATATAGTTTTTAAAATTTCGGTTTGGAAAATGTTTTTTTGTTGGGTAACCCCCTACTTTGTCTACGGGACCCCCTAATTTTGCTTTACAACAGCATAAAAGGTGTTGGCCAACTCATAGAACTTTTATAGCAACTTACAACAACTAAAAAGTGTAAAAAATAAGACAATTTATATCTAAATAACTATTTTTAAAATATTCTTAGAACCTATTTAGAGTAACATATTAGATTTATTAACTAAGCATGCATGGGTCAATTTTGGGGTAAACGTTTGACCTTGGGTACTACTCGGTCAAAAAGTGTGAAGTGGGGGATTTCCCCTTTGAAAAGATATGCATTCTTTAAATTTGTGTGCAATGGGGCATGACCACATATTATGTGTATCAGTGCGCAGAAAGTTATGGTGTGCGTGTCCATTTAATAGTTTTTAGCTGTTCCCGGTTTTTTGTGTACAAGGGGCTTAGTGGCAGCTTTAACCCAAAATACTGAGTCAAAGAGATTAGTTATTGTACCGTGATTTTAAAAAAAAAAAATCACAATTTCCACCACCCATCTAGCCCTCTGCCTTAAAAATGAGTGAAGAAGGGCCCGGCAGGGGCACTCCTGTATAGCTCATGGTAAGAGCATTGGCTACAATATAGTCCCGGTTCGATTCACATCCAAGTGCACTTTTAAAAAATATATTATAGATAAAAATTTTTTTGGTTTTATATATGTATTAAAGTTTCCCTTCTTCTAAAAAAATTTACAATATTATATTAAAAAGTAATAAGTGAATAATTTTTAAATTTCTTAAGATTAAATTTATCTTTATATAAAAATTTACACTTAATGAACATATCATACTTAAAATTATTTATGTTACTCATTACATATATACTTAGGGGGGGCCATAAGCCCTTTTGGCATATTGCGGTGAGCGATGCCAGTTTAGTTTGACAAAATACCGTAATAAACCACTTTTTTACAACGGGGTAATTTTTACTGGGACTTTAAGCTTGAAGCGCTCTGGGCCCCCGGGCCAGGTCGCAGTAGTGTTTACTTGATTCTTATGGGTGGCCACGCTGGCGCCCCACGACAGCGCAGTTTTAAAAAAACGCTTTCGTGAGCTTTTTCAGGCGCAGCGAAAAATCCTCGCCTTTTTTTTCTTATGAGGTGGCCACGCTTGCTTTCGGGGCAGCCTGTCGCGAAAAACACTGGACCCTTGTGTGGGTTTTTTGCGTCCCCTAATTAAAATGTCGACCGATAAGGTACCGAACCACACTACACCCTCCACTAAGCATTTTCACTAACTTCCTTGAAAACCGTTTGTTTTCCCGCCCGTTAAAAGTTTGACACCTAGAGGGTACTGTACATAACAATGTTGAACCAACTTTTTAAAATGAATAACACTTTCAACCATCCCCATATTAAATCACAACCCCCACCACCCTTAAACCCTTCAACCCTTCAACATTTCAACCATCAGTATTGCTAAAAAAACCCAAAAAATTTTCTTTCAACCAATTATCAAAACCTTCCCCATCAATCTCCACCAACCCAGTATCTAACATTCATCACCAACACAACGAAGAGCAATCAAAAACATCGATCATGAAGCGAAAATGTGTTTAAATTTTTTTTAGTACCCTGCTAACTTTAAAAGAATTTTCGTCTTTAAAACTTGTATTTTTTAATAAAAAATTTTAAAAGTAAATTTTACACATTGCTACTGAAAAAAAATGTTGTTTATCCTTGTCTCACTTCCCTCAATGTACCGCCACCTTTCTTCCCTAAAAATTCGATTTAAATCATCCTTTTTTTGCTTCTCAATGCCCTCCCCCGACGTATAGAAAATTCAAAAAATAAGCACATCATTCTAAAATATAAAAAAAACTTCTTCACCTTCGATTTTTAAATAAAGTATAAACTGTCCATAATACGTCCGCAATAAGGGGTGGAAACCGATTTTTAGATGTAGTTTTTTTTCATAAAACTAAACACAGGGCTAGTAAAATTTTCACCCCTTGACCCAAGATAAATCGGCACAAAACCGGCCCGGTGCAGGGGCCGGGGGACCCAAAAAAAGCTTCCCCGCAAAACGGGGTTTCGCAAACGTCGGTCGCGGCGCCTGGCGCAACCCTGGGCCCCCTGAGAACTGATCCGGTGAAGCGCTCTGAGCGAGTGTTCGAGCGGATCTTGGAGCGCATACAGCCGACGTTACGCAACGAAAAAAATTTATTTACATGCTTATTGAACCTGTTTTGTGCACACCCTTAAGTACGCAATGACAATAAGATACGTTACTTGGCGTATTCTTGTTTTTACTATGTGAAAATTTTACGGTCAAATAAATACAATAATTTTTTAATTCACCAATGAAAAAATTGTGGGTCATAAAATAAATAACTCAAATCCAAAACGAAAATTTTTAAAATAAAAGAAAAATTCCTGTCCCTGCGGGGCCTCCCTTACTTAAAAATTAGATTTATTTAAATTGGTTATTTCCAATTTTATTCAATTTTAAAATATTTTACTTATACCCATATATTATGATGTATTTTTTTTTTTTGAAAACCCGAAACAATAAAATCCCCCACCAAAATATTTTTTTTGCTAGGGACTTTTTTTATTTTCGGAAATTTTTATCTCTAAATTTACAAGTATACATAATTTAAAAAATAACCCCTTAAGAAAATAAAATTGGGGGTTTTTTGTTTAGAATTTTGGTTTTGCTGTTTTTAAAAAAAAAATAATAACGCAGAACAAGTTTTTTGGTTTACTCAAAGACCTATTTAAATATTTTTTTTTGAACATAATTATATTTTTCAGACTTGAGAATTTTAAACAAAATTTCATAATTTTGAATAATCGAAAAATATCTGCATAAAAAAAAAAACTTTATCTTACCCGATTGTGCCAATATCGGTTTAAAAAATCCGAGGTTTTTGGGCATCGGCCCAGCCCAAAAACGTAAATACGGTACACCATTTTTATTAATACATTTTAAAAATATTTAAATTTTTCTTCAGATATTAATTCCCCCAAAATTTCTATTTTAATATCAATAAATTTATTTTTTTACAGACTGAATGGATTTTTAAAAATATTTATCCCTTTTAATCTTAGCTGCGTGAATATTTTACTCCACACCATTCCTTATTCCGGTTTCACGCTTGCCACGCGAAACGGTTTTAAAAAGGAACACAGAGGAAGGGAGGGGGGAGGGTTTGAAGTTGGGGCGATAAAGGGGATGTTTGCGACCACTAAACAGGAAGAAGATTTTTCCCCTTCTTTTTTCACTTTTTTTGGATTCACACGATGGTCTTCTTTTTTTGGGGGGGGGGAAGGGGAAGGGGGGCATTTTGTCAACTGCAAAAAAACATTTTGTCAACATAAATATCATCACGGCCAACAAAATTTATAAAAAAAAAGGGCAACATTGGAAGGGGTTTTAAATAGCGTTTTTCCTTCCTTGTTTTCGTTGTTTTGGGAAAAACTAAACCGAAGCAAATATTTTTCCATTTTTGACAGTTAAATCTTCTTCCTTAGAAAATAGGTGAAAAATTCAGTAACTTCTTTTATAAACAGCACCAAAGTTGTTTTTTCTTCTTCTGTCAACCCTTTCCCAAAACGTTTTAAATTACAGTATAAGGAATGTTGTAAAAGGTATGCTAAGAGAGTTCCAAATTGTTGTGCACTAATAGGTGAACCCAATAAAAAAACCCCCCCCAATACTTAAAAAACAACCCCCTGTCATCGTTAAATCAAACATGAGGGGCCTGAACCGAAGTCTACGTGGCCAAAACTTAGTATTAGTGCTAAATAGAATCACAATGAAAAAAACAAAATAAAAGGGTTTTTTTTGGGTTTGACATTAAAAAATTTTTTTTCCGATTCCCATTTTAAAAATATTAATATATAAAAATGCACTTTCTTTGTATGGTTTAATTTCATTGATTTTGTTGGATAAGTTATAATAAATTATATGGGGAATTAGGGCGTCCCGTTTTTAGGGGCCAAAAGGGGCCACTACACCAAAAATTTTTTTTTAAAATAAATAAAAAAATTTACAAAATTTTGAAAAAAAAAAAAATAAATGAAGTGGACACCATTCTCACACGCGGGAAATTTATTGTATTCGTTTATATATTAATTAAAGATTACTCATTTCCGCCCAAAAAGTCACGAAGAACTTTACCAACCTTTGTGAGGGATTTTAGAAATTGACGGGTTACAGGACAGGCCCTGAAACCACTCAGTTGGGGGGCCTTTTAGGGCCCTTTTTATAGGGGCTTTTTCTCCAAATACACAGAACAATTAATTTTTTGTAATCGGGCCGCACGTCATTTATGCGGTCGCGATCTGAAAATTGTCACCGAAACCCTCGAGAAGCCGTGTAATGATACTGTTTGGACCCTCTCTATTTAAAAAAGTCAGGATGGAGGTATTTTATTTAAAGAAGGGTATTTAAATTTTTTTTTCCTCTTATTTCATCCAGGAGAACACCTTTTCAAATAATTTCAATGTATTGCGTTTAAAAAAATAATTTTAAAAGACCAACTCCTTGATTTTAAAAGATCTTTGGACCTCTGGCTCCCTTTATCCAATAGGAACAGCCTTTACAACATCACTGCCAGGAGTTCTCCTATTATTATTTTTAACACATGAAAAGGGGCCCAAGAAGTGGGGAGTAGTTATTTAATCACTTGTGCTATGAATACACACGAAAACTATTAAACAGTACCCCCTTACCAAATACAAACATTTACTATCACAAAAAACATTATTTGAGCTATATAGACTCTCCTCCGAGTCAGCCCCATAAATTAAAAAACTGTATTACTTTAAAATCAAATATAACCAGCGAAGGTAAATCATCAAATAAAAATGTGCACCAAAAAAAAAAGTTTTACTAAATTTCATTAAAATAAAATTAAATATAATTAAATCACACAACCCCGGTTAAGTGTGCATAAGGCATGCCGCGTCATCTTCCGCCCATCATCATCATAATCATAAGCCCTGGTATCGTACATTTAATATCACCATAAGGCATATAATACGGGGCCAAAATTTTATAATCATCCGATCATCATTAATAAAAAAAACCCGAAACATTATAATTAGTGCCCCACCCCCGGGGCAGATATAATTTAAAACGTCAAAGTGACGCAAAAAAGATCAAAGACAATTATATTCATTGGGGGGATTTTATACGACGTCAATTTTTGGGGCGACTGTTTCGACACTGCAAAACCGCCTCTACGTCACGTTTTGGGAAACCCCATGATCTCAGTGCCGTATCAGTTATCTTATGCCGTATCATTATTTATGCCAGAAAACATGTACCCCCCAGCCATATCATGTACCTCGTCCCCTATCGGGTTTCCCATACCCTATCATTTACTCGTACCATAAAGTGTATCTTTTTGCCCCTATCAGTGTATCTCAGTGCCAGTATTTGTCTATCTCATGCTTTCAGTGTATCTCATCCAGTATCATCTACTCAGTGCCATATCAGTCTATCCAGCAAATTTTCTGTATCTCAGTCCAGTATCATGTATTTCATCCATATCAGTGATCTATACCATATCAGTGTATCCAGAAATACAGTGATCCATGCCCGTATCATGATCTCTGCCAGATCAATGTACCTCAGTGCCAATCATGTATCTCAGTACCGTATCATGTATCCAGTACCAGTATAATGTATCTTATCCAGTATCATGGGGACCATGGGCCGTATTATCCTATCTCAGTCCAGTTTCAGTTATCTCATGCCATAAACAACCCATTCAGTCCAGTATCAGTTACCAGTGCAAATTTTCGTGTATCTCATACCATATCCATGTATTTTATGCCCGTACAGTGTATTCAAACCAATCAGTGATCATCAAGTACAGGTATTAGTGCCATATCAGGTTCTCAGGCCCAAACTGTACCTCATGCCATTAGTGTAATTTATACCCTATCAGGATCTCAGTGCCATATCAGTGATTTTTTTAGCAGAAAAAGTTATTTATTATTGGGGTTGGGTATTTATTTTCTACGTGTATTTGTTCTTGAAAATGGCAACTATAAAGAGAAGGAAATGGGAACCCGAAATCTGTTTTTTTTAATTTCCCCTCACCTTTTTTTATGACGCGTGGTAAATATATTATGTTTCTTAATAAAAGCAAACGCCCGGGCCCGTCCAAACGCCTGTAAAAAGGGCCCTGAGGTTCACAAATCTTCCTACATTTTCCAGCGCGAGCTTTACTGGGGATTTAACTTCCTGAAATAACTATGCCTAACAGAAATGTGGGTCCTTTGAGCTCTAAACCAAAACAAGATTTTCTCCTCATTTTTTCGAGCTGTTTGTTTAACTTTCCGCTCTACCTAAACCTTCGGGACAGAGAACCCAAACAAATCTCAAACCCAACCACTCAAATAATTGCGATATGATATGACCCATCCGTAGAACAACACAATGGAGACATCGTTGGCCCTTTTTTAGGAGATTTTTAAATAACCCGTTTAATGTAAAGGATGTGTTATCAATGATTTGATTGTTCCGACACGAAATTTTAATTTATAAACATCCATCGGGGGAAAAATTTTTAAAATATATTTTTTATCTACTAGAAATTTTTAAATATTTATATGATAATCAGCTTTTTAAGTTAGGGATCAATGCACATGGTATAGCCCGTGAATTGTGCCTACCAACGATTCTGCTTTCATTTTTGGGGAACACGTAAATATGGCAGCCTAGCTCCCGCCACTCGATAAAGGGTCCTATTTTAGTTTTTTGTCTTTTGTCTGGTTTTGTATGTTTAAGGGCCCTATGTACAGGATTTTTTTTTTTTCGCCATTCAAAAAAGTTTTTCCCCTTCAAGAAATTTTTCACACCAAAATTTTTTTAACTATTTTTTATTTTAAGACTAGAGGGGAAAGAAAATTCAAATTTTTTCGTTTTCCGAACTAGTTTTTTAGGCCCCCCTTTTTGGAAATAAAATTTTAAAATTGAAAATTTTAGTATTTTAAACAACCTTTTGATTAAGCTGGGTTTTTTGCTAGGGATAAGCATACTCTCTCTATATAAAAATAATTAAAGTTCCCCAAAAACAACACAATTCAAAAAAATTGTTTATTAATATAAAAAATCATAAATATTAAATATTAGTATTCATGCGTGCATAATGTGAATCTTAAATTTTAAAAATATTTAATTTAAAAAGCAACGTTTTTTCTGAAAAACTTGATTTACTAGCCAAAAAATAGCACTGAAATTCCCGTTGGGGCCTATAGATCAAAACTTTGTAGAGAAATGTACTAAAATTACAAGAAAGGGGGATCCCCCCCACGTTCGCGCTATACATACCATCCAGCGTCTTATCATAGAAAACCCCAATAATCTCATCCCTGCGATTTTTGTTTGAATATCATTTACAAGTTTTCTCTTTAAATAATTTGTCTATTTTAGTGAATTGACTTTAATTACTGCGGGGTTTTTTTCATTATTTAAACTGTTTTTTCATTTTTTTTATTTGTGTTTTTTTGTGTCTCTGTGAACTGTAAAGAAACTATATATAAAAATTTTTAATATATTTTATTAAAATAATGACAATGTTCCTTCCATCACAAACCCCGAAAAAATCAATCTGAAACCCCAGAATGGGGAAATGTATTATTAGGCAGAAAACTTTATGTTATTTTATATGTTAGGGTTTCCCCAAAACAGTAAACACAAAATTACAATCTAGAAACAATAAATGGCTGTAGGGGATGGGCCCCAAAGGTTTCGACAATTGCATACAAGAAGAGAAATAAATACTTATATTTAAAAAAATTATTTCAGCCCTTTATAAAAATCTTTTTGAAAAAAAATTGAAAAATTTGGCATTTATAATGTTTAAATTTCTTTTTTTTTGAACTGTTTTTGTCATTATTAATGCAAAAAAAGGCATTATTTTTTATAACTTAAATTTTGGGAAAACTTTATTACTCTGAAACTTTTAAAACCTATGGACAAATGGCAAAGTATGTCACGATCTTTTAAATTTTTGAAATTGCAATTATTTCCTTTTAATTAAATTATCTATTTTTTATATGTATTTTTATTTTTAATAAGGGTAAGATATTAAAACTGTCATCTGAATTAATCTTGGTTCGTTTGGGGTTTCTTGCTATAAATTTGATTGATTAATTACATTTTTAAATTTAAAATTAAAATTTTATGATTTTTACATTTTAAAAAATCGGAATTTTCCCTCAAATTAGTTTGGCCTAGCCTATAGGTAAATATAAAGATGATAGATGGGGTTTTTCAAAGCATTAGTAAATAATCACTTTACCTAAAGTAGCAAACCCAAGAGTCAAGTGGGTTTCAATTAAATTGATTTTAAAGTTAAATATTTGATAAATTTTTTGGGGAAACGGCAATTTTTCCCCGTTAATTAGAAAAAATGAATTTAAGACATATACAACTCCATGAAGGGCCCATTTTGTCAAAAAAATAAATATTACCCCCTCAAAGAAAAACCCGAAAAACCCTTTTCACTAGACCATCCCGCTAGCGACGAGCTAATGTCGGGCTAGAGACTAAATTTACATTTTATACCTCCCCATCTTTCTTCCCCCACACTGTCAAACTGTTAATTGATGGCCTCTTTAAAAATCTTTTTAAGAAATATATTTTTTATCATCTTTAAAAATTTGGGAAAGCAAAAATCTACGTTTTAAACTTGCAATTTTTTAGTATTTCAAATTGGGTTAAATTTTGAAAAATATTCATTGAAAATTTGAATTTCTCCCTTTAACCACCTATAAGGTATAAATTTGGTCAAGTTAAACGTTGTATTTTCCTATATAAGTAAATTAAATGAGATATGCCAATAGTGAATACCCGTTGGGGACCAAAAAAAAAAGGAAGGAAAAGGTTCAATAAGATTTTTTAAATCACTTAGAAATAATTTTAGGCCCCAAATATGATATTATATAGCAAAAAGATTTGATTTGCAAGATGTGAGCACTTTGAAATTTACCTCAAAGAAAAACCGCTTTTACATTGTAAAGACAATATTTTTTTTTTCTTTTTTGCAAAAAATATGTAATAAAAAAAATTATTTCTTCCAAAGGGGGTGTCTTTTATTAAATGACTATAAAAAAACATGTTGCTTTGAAGGGAAAAAGAACATTTTTTTTTGAATTAATTTTTTCAAAAAAAACTGCACATCCTTATCTAAATAAGATTTAATAGTAATATTAAAACCTCTCCAAAATTTTTTGACACTTTGAATTATTTTGTGATTAGGTTTTGAGGTTTGATTAAACCCAGGGGGCAAGGGGAAAAAAACCAAATTTTATATAAGTGCACCCAATTTACTTGGAGAGTAGGGGAAAAAAATAAAAAGAACCATGTGCAAAAAACCAAAAATATGTAAAAAATTATATATTATATATTTATTTTTTAGGAAATTTTTAATAAACCCACCTTTTTATTGTAAACTCGGTTTATTTTCTGCAATTCCTATAAATTTTTGAAAATTATATTTTTGGCAGATTCACCAACCGTTTTAAATCCTTATCGAATTTAGATTTATATAAAATAGCTCACTTTGAAATCATTTTGTTCCATTTTCTCTCTCTCTCTCTCTTCCTCTCTCATATATATTTTAATTACAGGTTTTATAGGGTATAAAACATATTTTTCTTTTTAATACCTTTTCCTATTGAAAATCATTAGTTGCCTGTTTTTATTAAATAAATAATTCATTTTGAAATGATAATTTTTCCCTAATATTTTTTTCATTTCAGAGAAGACATTGTGTACGGAGTACATGTCCGGTGTGGTAGAAATCCCTCCTTACTCAAATGAAAACAATTTTAATTTGATGTTTGGGAATTTAACCCTTTTAAATTTTCCCAAAGTTCGAAAAGATGAAGTTGTAATTTTCAAGAAAATGAAGTTTTAGTATATAGGGAAAATGCGATGACATACCGTTATTGATGAGAAAGATCCTCCGCAAAAATAATATAAAAGGAAAAAAGTGTTTAATATTTTCTTAAGCAAATGAAAATAATTTCCCCAATTTGTACCAGGGAATGGTACCAACGTGAAAAAATTACGTCCCCCGGGAAATTTCCCCCCCAACCCCCATTTTAAAAAATTTAAGTTTTTTTTTTTATTTGCAATCGTTTGTTCTTTGCTTTTTTCCGTTGTTCCGTACAAAATTTCATTTGTTCTGTTTTGAAGGGCCCCCAAATGATATGCTACTTGGGGGGCCAAATTCACAGAACCCCCTCCCCCCCCAACATACACCCTTTGGGAAAATTTCATTTTTTGGGTTTTGCGTTTGTTCCCCGGGTTATACCGAAAAAGGCTCGTTTTGTTCCACATTTGTTCTTGCACAAATGGGACAATCAATTTTTGCACTTTGTGGGGGAAAGGCCCAAATTCAAGGTAGCCCCCCCACTTTGAAAAAATCCATGTTTTACGATTCTTCTTTTTTCGGATTGTCCCACAAAAAAATTGTTTTTTTTCCGTTTTGTAATATCACAAAAGGTATTTTAATTTGGTAGGGCCCAAACCTTAAAAGATAACTCCCCCCCCACTTTTGAAAATTGAAATTTTTTTGGTTGTGTTGTTTTTTTTACATTTTTAATTTTTTTATACCCCCCCAAAATTAACTATACTTTAACATTTGCCATCCATAACCGCCCCCTTCTCCCTTTTTTAAAAAAATTTTTTAAGAATTTAATACTTTTTTTTTTTTTTGTTCCGTAAAAAAAATCCGTTTTTTTTTTCCGTTTTTAAAACGCTCACAAAAGAAAGTTTACTTTAAACCACCATGAAACTCCCTTCCGTCTTTCCTCCAAAAAAAAATTTAAAAAAAAAATTTTTTTGATTGCTAAATTTTATTCTTTCCTTTGTTTTCCAATTGTTCTGGAAAAAATTGTTTGATATGTTTTTTACACCCCTAAATTGTACCCCCATCTTTTTAAAAAATTTATTTTTTAGATTCAATCGTTTTTTTTCTTTTTTCCGATGGTTTTCCCAAAAAAAACGCACATTTCGTTTTGGCGGGGCAAAACAAATTTTTTTACATTAAAGCGGATTCGCCTTTTGGCAGCCAAATCTCCCATAACACACAACTTTAAAAATAATATTTTTTCTTTGCAATCAAAAAATTTAAATTTTTCTTCATTTAGATTTATTTTTTCGAAAATTTCCCTTTATTCCTTTTTTAAAAAACCTCGAAATTTTTTTTTTTTAGTAACTCTCACATTCTTAAAAACTTTAAAAATTTTTTTTAAAGTTTGTTTTTGTTTGTTTGAGTTTCCTTAAAATGTTTATCTTTATTTTGTCTAATTTCTTTTAAAAAACGGGTTTTTTTTATGTTTATAGTTTTAAAATTAATCTATTCTTATCACATTTTAAAACCCATTTCCTCACCTCAAAAAATAAAATAAACAAAATTTGTATTTTGATTTTATAACTTATTCGTTTTTGTTGCAATTAATTTTCATTATTTTTGTTTGTTATTTTGAATCTATACAACACCAATTAAAAATAGTGCATTAGTGTTAGGCCTTTTGGTTGGACCCGTATAAGAATGTCCCATTTATTCCTCCCATCCAAAAAAAATAAAAAGGCAAAACAAGTCAAAAATACAAAAAAAAAAGGGAGAACTTGGTCTACAAATTTTTGCATGCCCCTAAAAACCCTTAATGAAAAAATTTTTTGCCCCACTTCCTTAACTCCAAAAAGTTGGGGACCTGATGTCTAGGGTAAGGGGTTTAACTTCTTTGGCGGCCCGGGTTTTAATCCTCGGTCTGGGCCCGATTTTGTTTACCAAAAACCTTCCTTCACCCTAAAACATCTTGTAAGTGTGGAATGCCAGGCACCACCGTGGTTGGGTTCCACTTAAACCCGTAGGGCCTTTATTTCATTCACAAACACCCTACCATTACACATTACGTAAGTCTGTAACCCGAAGGGGAGTAAAAACGTGGTGCTAAAAATAATAATAAAAATAAAAATAAAAAAATAAAAATTTAAAAATAATAATAAAAATAAGCTCCAAAATATTTTTTCATGTATTGGGGATTGTGAAATTACCGAAATATACCCAATCCACCTCCCTCTTCCTCACCCCCTCAAGAGAGCTTAAAAAAATAGTTATTCCTAAAGTATTTACATCGCACCCCCCTTTTTTTGCTTGGTAGTAAGTATACCTTTGACCAAAGAGATATATTGGAATAAAAACAATTATTCCAACCTGACAAAGAAAAAGACTAAAAATCCTTGACAATAACATTATTTTTTCAAACCCAAATTTTTCAAAGGGCTTGAATAAATTTCCCGAAAATGAATTAAAAAAAGCTAAGATAGCCAAAAATTTTAAAAAATTGCACAAATTTGTCAAAAACAAAAAACTAAAACTAAAAAAAAACCCAATAATCAAAATGAAATAATAAAAACATTTTAAATTTTAAAAAAATTTAAAAACTATGAATTAAAGTCTTTTAAAAAAGCTAAACCTTGTATTCTATAAAATTAAAATTTATTTACAAAAATTAACTTTAAAAAAATTCCAACCCAACGCAACTTTTTACGTTTAGTTTCAATTAAACGGTTATTGGGTTTTACAAGCATGACAAAAAAAAATAATACATATTTAATTTTAAACTTATTTTTCTTCCAAAAAATTTTTTATTAAAAAGAAAAGGTTTTTGTAACTATTATTAAAAAAAATCGTATCATTTAAAAATATAAATTATTTAATATAAGTGCCTCGAAATTTTTAAACAAAAGGGAAACTACCGTAATACCCCCCTTTTCTCCCAAAGTAAACATATATTTGGGGTTTATCAAAACGGGAACAAAAGAAAATATTTTCGGGAAAAATTTCCCAAAAAAAGTTGTAAACATAAAAACTTGAAATTTTTTTTAATGATAAACCCAAATCGGGCTAAATGACGGTACCACTAGAAATGTATCGAAAAGAACTCTACTAAAGTATTCTCTTTTTTTCAAGTAATCAAACATCCCCCCTTGCACTCGGATACTTTATCATGACCAACCAACAATTATCAAACACCCAAATTCAAAAAAAGTTGACCCAAGGAGTATCACTTATTCTGGGCTTTTGGCCACCAAAAGGCTGTTGACTACACTACCCAAATAAAGCTGAAGTCAGGGTTTTCCCTCGAAGCTCTAGAGTTCCAGTGGGAGAATTCCCCTTTAAAACCCCAAGAAGTAAGATGAGCGTGAAAATGATCATTTTTTAAAAAATAAAGTAAATTTTTTATTAAAAACTCCCCTTTTCGGATTAAAACTTCAAGAAAAACTTGAAATAAGGTTTAGGGGGCAATCAATTAATGACTTTAATTTGGCAGTGTGTTTCCCCAAGGAAAAAAAAAAAAAATTTTTTTAAACCTTGGTTTGGTAAGTAATTGTGGTAACTTGAGGGAAAAACAGAGTTATTTTTTTTTTTATTGTTTAATTTTTTGTGGTGAGGGGGGTTTTGGACATGGAGGCTTTTTAAAGACCTTAAACATTAAATAAAGAAATTTTAAAAAAAACAGAGAAAATTTAAAAAATTTTTTGAAAATCTTTAAATTTAAAAAATTTTGGAGCTGTAAAATGCTCACAGATGATTTTTCCCCCTGTCAAATTTTCAGTTTAAAAACACAACGAACATGGTCAAAATAATGCATATCATACAGTTAATAGGGAGATTAAAAAAGTTTAAAATACTACGGTACAATTAAATCATAAAGAAACAGACGGGTTTTAACTTTTGTACAAGTAATTCATCACTTGCTAATTTTAAATTTAAAACCGGGGTTTTTATTTTCTGTTTGAATTTTTTTAGTGAAGTTATAAATTTATTGTGATTTTTTAAAAATTGGAAAACACAATTATTGTATTAAATGTTAAAAACAGGCGAAACTAATTTTTTCGTGTAATTTTGCCTGGCCCCCCCAAAAAAAAGATCACGCTCCGCCACTGGGGGGTATTAAACTTTAATTAACACTAATGAACACCCAAATATTCTTTAAGGGATTTTAAATAAATTTAAATCAATACAATACATTCGTACAATTAGAAAACTTCTATTCCCTCCCTTGAAAGTTGTTTGCAATTCCCCCCCAAAATGCCTTTATCTCCCATCCTTAAGACTGAACCTCCCCTACCTTAAAACAAAGTTAGTTTAAGTCCCTCAATAGTCCCCAGAATGTCCTTGTATCTCTCCTATCCTTCAACCTGAACACTTCTATCCCTCCACAACCTTCGGTATTTACGTTGGGGAATACAAACACCGATTCCCTTTTTTTTTCCTTTTTGTGGGCCGTGAACGGAATCGATCAGATTCAAAAGAAAATCAGGAAAGGCTCTGCTGGCTAGGGAGTGAGCCTCTTTTCTGCCCCCCCTGGTTTTTAAAGGGTGCGGCAAAAACCCAGCTTCGCGCGGGGTGAATTCCACCACTTTTTGCGGTGCGCCCCCATCTTCAACTTTTTACACAGTCATGTCGGGGAGAAAAAAGGCCACTCTTTCCATGCAAAGCAGGGGGAATCTTTTTCTATTTGTTCTCGCATTTAGGTCTGCCAAAATTTTTTTAATATACGTTAAGTAAGCCCCAAAAAAAAAAAAAGATTATATTTAATCAAAATTATTTCTATTTTTTTAGTTTGTAACGCCTTTTTGTTTCCATCTATTTGAATAGTAAACAAAAAAACTGTGTAGATTTCTATTTTAGTTTTCATTATAAAAAAATACTCACACCTTAACTCGGGGGAGCGGTTTATCACTGACTAAGGGTCCCGGGTTGATCCCTTTCAGACGAAAAATATACCCTTGGGGAAAATGGATTTTTCACTTTTACAGTATGAATTAAAAAGGGTTTGGGTGATGTTGTGTATTTTCTGAATTAAACTAGTTTTTTAAATTGTGTCGATAAACCTTGGTCAGAAAATTCACGTTAAATTCCCCAAATAAATAAAAATTAAAAAAAAAATAAAAGAAACCCCAAATTTGGTTTTCGATTTTATAGGGGATGAGTCTGAAAATTTTTCGATTTCGGGAACCCCAATTAATTTCCAAATAATCCCCCTAAACCCTTTGCTAAACTTCCAATAAAATCATCATAAAAACATTCATTATTACATAGATTTTGAAATAAAAACTTTTTTTTCATTCTCTTTTCCAAAATTAACTGAACTCTCTCACAACCTCCCAAACGTATTTTGATAAAGGGGCGAGTTTTTCAATCTAACAACATATTTTTATTTAATATTTTCAACCCCTTGGTGGCGCATGGGCAACGGCACCCGCTAGACTAGACTTCCCCCCAAAGAAGAGGGGAAACGAGGTTTTTAAACTCCCGGTCGGTAACTGAAGGTGGTTTATCTAAAATAAATTTTTCCCCTCCTCTTTTTCATACAAAATTGGGGACATTTTTTCTAAATATAACCTTCCCTGATCCCAAAGTCATTAGTTTAATATATATATATATAAAAATTTTTAAACAGTGTGAATACAGTTTTAAGATTTTTGGGGTTAAAAACCTAGGTTAAAAAAATGCGTCACTTTTTTCAATGGCTTACTACCAATAAAAAAGAAATCGGGGTTCGGCTCAGTCTATGTAATGAGGGGGGGTTTTTTTCCCAAATGTTTTTTCCCCTTCCCTTTTCAACAAATTTAATCACACTAAATTAAACTTCCCCCCCTTAATCACACGTAAGTAGGCATTAATGTAAAACCCCCAAAGGTTATAAGACGCGGTGGAAACAGAAAAAAAAAGGAAAGATTCCAAAAATTTAAACTCGAGTAAAAAACATAACAATAAACTAAAATTAAAAAAGCCCTTAATTAATTTATAAAAATAGCAACCATAACAAAAAAGGGTTTGTTAACCATTGGGTTCCCCTTTTTTTTTCCCCAACAAGTCGTATGCCTCTCTAAAATAAAATAAAAAATACACAAACCAATTTTAAAATATAACAAGCCGTGTAAAGGTGAATGAGGCCCAAAATTGAAATCGTATAAATTTTTTGGGCCCCCCTTTTTTAAAACACGATGAGTTACGGCACACTCACTTTTCAAGGGGATATGATTGCTCCACCTAAATTAACATTGCGCTTTTTTCGTGCGCTTAATTTTCGAATAGAAAAAATCTTCCTATAATTGACATCCCCTAAAATCCAAACCTCCCCAATTCTTTACTCAAAGTTTTTTGGCAAAAATTTGAAGGTTTGTTAGGTTAGGTTAGGGTTTAAGTCAACACCCCGGCCATAATTTGTGTGGTCTAAAAAAGTGGGGGGTACATTTAACTGCTCTATAAGGTAAAACTCGTGCAGGCCGCAACTCACCCACCGCTTAAGATACAATGAAGTTATTTTTTCTTAAAACGAAAGTTTTTTTAAATTTCACTGAACCACAATAATCTAAATCCCAAAAAAGAGGGTTTTAAACACTTAATAGGGAAATTTTTAAAAAAAAAAACAAAAAATAAAAACGATAATGGGGTGGTAGTGACTTGTTACCCACTGGGGAAAATAACACCCGCACACCAATTAGAGATAGAAACAATTCTCACGGGCGCCCCCAAAGGT
>JBCFYV010009992.1:0-25011 GCA_039000515.1 Timema cristinae
TAAAAAAAGCAAAATAAAATACCCAAAATTTTTTAGCACCGGCATCTACTACCCATTTGGATTATATACTTAAGTACTAATTACTCTAATGGTCAGGAATTAGGAAGATTATATTAGAGGAAGTGAACCCTTATACCATAGCTAAGGGAACTAACTGTAGTCTTATAGATAAAAGCTTTTTTTTTCTCTTGGTTAAGTGTTGCCAAATCTCCTTTCTTTTATTTAAATATCTAAAGGTGGTGTGCTAGGTAAGAAGGAGCTACTGGCAACATAGACGAACCAGAATTGCTAAAACTGTCTTATATTTAAGGGAAGAGCTACCACACAAGAACAAGAGAATGACATGGCTGTGTCCCAATATCGAGCATAAAGTTCCCTTAGGTTTGATAACCAGTATAGTATGTGATACAAGTTCACATGTGTTTTAATATTGCGTGTTGCCAAAAACTACAATGTCTGAAGACTCCTAAAGCACAAAAGTTACTTTGAAGTTACCTATCTGACATGTATATAGCCTATAGTCCGTTCCACTCTTACTCTGCACTACAATCTTATGGAGCGCGCAAAATATTTTACAAATACGACATGTGATATACTTATTTCAAATACCTATATTTAGATGCAGTAGATCATTAGAGGATGCCTTGCAGTTGATGGACCAAATTCAGGTTAGCGAATATATTGACCTTTCTTTGGAAATGTTTCACTTTCCTCAATACCAATGGCAGTTCTTGCTTATTTATAATACTGAAAAATTAAAACTCTTTTAATATGGACCAAAAATAGAAATAATAGCTATTTTTAGTAAAAATGAAAGCTATGCAAACTAATCATTTTATAATAGCGTAAGTGTATAACCCGAACGGGAAGTAAGACGCGGTGCTAATTATTAATATTATATTATATTATGTAATAATCTGAAATCTTCTGATGGTAATTTATAAGATATATAAAATGTGCTAGAAAAATAACTATTTAGGTGTCTTAGTAATCAAATTTAAATAAAAGTAAAGCCCGCAATTGAGCATAAGGTATAAATGACAAGTTAATTTAGTTTGGTTTACGGTGATGAAGAGGTCGGGTTCAAATTCAAGCTGGGTGCATTAGGAGAGTTTTACTAAATATTCCTCATCCTTGCCCCTTTTGCGTAATTATATATGCACAGCCAGAACTGTTAATGAGCCGTATGAAAATATTTTAAATAGTACAAAAGGACTTACCACGAATTTGTCGAAGCTGTTGTCAATATTTTCAAGAACAAGATTTTTTTTTCTTTCTCTTTATTTTTTTCTTTCAGAGCTTTGATTAGCTTGGTCTTTGTGTTCTTTGAGTGGAAGGTATAATGATGGAACTGAATCGTCTTTCCAGCTTTTCGACATTTTACAGGAATAATTTAGCATCATCTGCGCTCTGCTTTCTTACAATATTCTGGTCCGAAGTGTATGGAAAATATTCAAGCTGGCAACAAAATATTGTAAGTTAAAATAGCTTTAAGCAAACATTTAAATAATCATATTTATAAATGAACACTTTTTTACTCACCAATCTTGATATTTATTTTGAATTTTCTTTTGCATGCTGCAACCCATTTTTCGTTGACATATTCCCTCGGAAGGAAATCGAAAGAATTTAATTGAACTAACCTTTTGTTTTATGTGAATGATTGTGACAGCCATATACTGCACAATTTGGCAAGATGAATTTGTTTTTTGATGGAACTGGTAGAATGGATTGTCTCTTGTAGAGAAACTATAAATGGGTGAAAACTCGGGTAGCTATAACCCAGGTGCTGTCATAGTGGCAGCAGCAGTGTGGTGAATTGGGGATAAGCATGCGCGTGGTTTCATCTCTATTCCCTTTACTCTATGACTGTACCATGGATTCCCCCACTGCTGACTTAGGAGTTTGTTGGTATTCGAATAGCGCCTGCAAAGCTTAAACTATGATTTCTAAATAAAATGAAGGGATAATTTAATCTATAATAATTTTCTAATGTTTATTTTAAATAGAGCTAAAACAAAACATAGTAGGGACTATTTAGTGAAATGATACCATTGAGGTCCGTTCACTAGCAAATCAAGAATAGACTTCCACATAGCTTTTGTTATATCATATCTCAGCTTAGGTTTGAATCCATAAATAGCCTCTGTGGCTCACTTGGCGATACCGTTTTCTATGTTAGAGGTACGTGTACCAAAATAATAATTGCTATTTAAGAACTTAATAAGAAAAAAAAAAAGTTTTTGTATACTATAAAAAACATCAGGGGAAAAAAATAAAAATTAAATTAATGTATTTGCATTGCTAATAAATGAAGGAAAATATGTTTAACATAGTTACAATTGAGACTTTGAAATCAAATTTCATCAATTGTCTCCTATGAAATATACTTTGGTAGAAGTGCAATTTAGGATTTTCCTTTTTTTTTTCCACCCTTTTCTTTAACAAAGTGTAAGTCCAGTAGCCGTTTTACATTCGCGGTCTTTTGCCTCTTTACAAGAACACCAATAGGTATGTACGCTAGTGTTAGATGTGAAACATCCACCTTTGGCATAAATACTTTTTGTACATTCCTATATCAGTGTTATACCATGGCTCACCGTTGATAAGTATGAGAAAAGTTGGAGTTGATACTCGGTGATGATAACTCTCGTTGTTGATGTAAACTTGAAATGCCACTCTCCAGGCATCCTGATCATATGTCGTGACACAAGCTTCCAGTCAAGATAGGCCCTTTAGCTCCCATTTCTAAAACTTGTTTACGCTGGATAATCATATCAAAATATTGGAGTTGAATTCCATTCTGACTGCAGGCAAGAATCTTCTGGCACGGGAAAAACTAAATGAACTTCTTTCAAATGGTGTTGGGCACAGTTTGCAAGCAATACATGATCATGAAAATCATCGAATAGTTTTTATTTTGGATCCCACAGCTATCTGCGAAGAACCTAAGTATAAGAAGATCCTTCAAAGTTAATGTTTTTCAATATGTTTTAACAACGGATAAAATAATATCGAGTCTTAACTCCATTTGATTCAGTCCATGTGTAAATTAACCCTTTTTCTTGGGGTTGTTTGTCAGTAGATGTTCCTTCGCAAATTGTAAAATTGTATATGTATAACAGTTTACTATAAAATGTGGCTTGTTCAGCTATCCTGGTATACATGGTTTTTTCTGACAGTCAAACGAAATCGTTAGGCCTACCTGTCCCTAGTTCTTTGCTCTTAAGTGTGAAAAAAATGCATCACTTCTTTTGTGTAATCCGCAAGATGTCTCTCCAGCCTACATTATAAGCATTTATTTACAACTCGGAACCAAAGCTAAAGTTGTATCCATTAGGGAAAATTTAATAGAAGAATTAATGTGCCACTTTGAGTTCTCTTGATGCATTTTGATTGTACTTTTCACTTTCGAAATTTCAAGGTAACTCCGTAAATTATGTTTTTGTTTTACTGGATGCTTAATAATAATAATTTTCTAATGGGAAAAGACTGTTAATATAAGACTTTACTGCAGCCTTTTGTCAAAAAAAGTTGTGAATCTTGTGTTCCCTCCTTTGTTTTCACTAGCTAAAAGTTAAGTTTTAAAATGTAAATTGCAGACTCGCTGAGCTTGTTTCATATTAATGCCCAAAATATAACCCTATATAGTCCTTCTTAAGGTGGCCTTATACTGATCAATCAATGGAAACCTAGCTGCTTTCATAAAGCAAATTTTGTTGCCACCCTGGTTTACACGCAGCATGCTAACGGTAGTAATCTTGCATCATTCTGTCGAACCATTTACACCTAGTGCGACATTTTTCTTAAATTTTGGAGTCACCCGCTTCGGTGGTCGCGTGGTCAAACGCGCTACATTTGCAGTAGACTTGACTGCCGACGACGGTAAGATCGAGGTTCGAATATTGGTCTGTTGTACTGAGGGTGGTGTTTCGATACTGGTTTCCCACTCCCCTCCACGCAAATGGTGGTACAATTCCTCTGAATATAACCTTCCTAATCCCTAAAACCTCCCCTTTTTCAATCGAGGCATATAATGCTGTCTTATATGGAAATGATTTTATTTCTCCTTTACTCTCTCTTTCCTTCTTCATCTTTCTCTGTAGCATTAGCCACAAGCAACCAAACCAATATACAACAGACTTAACCTATTGTACTGCACCGTCTGCTATTGGCTCAACTACACACTTGATCGCCCATCGAAACCCACACACATGAACAAGATGACTGACCATGAAATACTAAGACCGCGCCAATTCAACACTCAGAGACAAGATCCCCAGACCAAAGATCTTCGGTAGGAAAGAAGATACTCTTCGTCAGTGCTCAGTTTTTTTTCTACTCCAGTCTAGGAGCGTGTAGAAATCCCCCCACCTTGTTATATTTTATTTGGTTCTCCTCCTCTCGTCATCCCATCATTCCGCGTTCTTGTGGACTGTGTTGTAATCGTATAAAAGATGGTCGTGTGAGTGAAGTGCCATTCTTGGACTGGCTTTGATAATCGCTTGAGCAAGCGAAGGCTTCGGAATTATTAATAATTTAAGCAAAATTCTTTTTCGACTGAAGGAACTTAAACTTTGGACTTGAACTAGAAAACAAATATCTAATGATAATATAATAATATTTCTTATGCCCTTAGTATTTATCTCAAGTATAATGAACTTAAACTTTGGACTTTAACTAGAAAACAAAGATCTAGTATTATTGCTAGTAATAATAATTTTTGGACGTAAGGTTTATCTCAATTCTAACAAACTTGTGTTATTAGATTCTAACAAAAAAAAAAATCTAATGATATTGTTAATATAAATTTCTTGGTAATTAATACTTATCTCAAGTATAATGAACTTGTGTTATGGACTACTAACTAGAAAACAAATATCTAGTAATTTTGTTAATACCAATACCTTTTTTGAACTTAAGAAGGTTTATCTCAATTATAATGAGCTTTAATAAATATTGGATCTCCCCGTGCGGACGGGGTTTAGAATAGTCCCGCAGTAACCCCTGCTTGTCGTAAGAGGCGACTAAAAGGTGAGACTTCTGTGAAGGACGTACCTCGTGCACGACAAACCTTTCCTATATCTTTCCTTCCTGCTTTTTCTACTTCTTTCTCTCTCTCCTTCCTTCTTCTCCCTTCTATTACTTCCCTTACTTCTTCCTTCCTTCCCCCTGCCGTTCATCCTGCACGGAGGCCTTTGGCCTTTCAGTTGACGACCTTGGCTATTAACCCGGCTCCTCTGTTTATTAATTGATACCACTGCTTTGAGCTCCTGAATGAAAGTGCGCCGGTTGCAATACCTTAGTAAGAAGGGCCTTAGGGATGACAATAACCGGTACCCTACTTTGGAAAAGATCGGTTGCGTTCATGAGGGCCCGGACTGTAAAATTGCACTTTCCTACACCCACTTGCTGCGACGACCTCTCTCTCGGCGATGCTCTATGCGAAGGTTGTCATGTCTAGCGTCGTATAGAGCCTCTCGTCGGGACAGTTAACAGGGCCATATGTGGTAGAACCAACTGGTCACCCTGGGTCTACGATCCGAGTAATGTGTAGGTTGTCCCCAATCATGGCATGGCCGACAATATTGTCGCCGCTGGCACCGTAATGCCAAACACTGCTGGCAACTCACTGGCCGGCCCCTCGCAGGGTCGTAATATAGATAAGAGGCGGAAACGGGTAAGGCCGTCCAGCCCTTTAATTGAAAAAATCCAGAAGTGGTGAGGCCCCAGCCCCGCTCCTGGTAATGTCTCGAACAGACAAAATGAGAACCTCAGGCGTGTCAGCCCATTTATCCTCGAAAGAGTGATAAGTGGAGCTGCCGAGTCTGGGTTTCAATTAGAAAACTGCGCGATGGCACAATAATGATCCAGACCGAAAATGACCTAACAGACAGCAAAAATAATGGCAATAACTACAATACCGTTGAGCCCTTGAATCATTTAAAGGTGAAAGTGGAACCGCACAGGTTTCCTCAATGTTTGCAAGGGAGTGGTCACTTGCTATGACCTCGACTGCGTAAGCATTGAGACATCTGTGAGGAGCTTTCCCCTCAACATGTCACCGAAGTATATAGATCCATCAAAAAGGAACGATGAGTGAAGAATACTGACAGTTATATCCTAACATTTGCACTCCTTCCTTACCAAAGGAGGTCCGAGCTGGCTTCCACGTGCTTAGGGTCCGGCCGTATGTCCCCAACCCTCGGCGCTGTTTTCAGTGCAAGGAATTTGGGCATACGAAGCTGCGATGCCGTGGTGAGCCAACCTGTGCAGATTGTGGACAGGAGCTCACGAACAACCATGCGAGTCTCCTAAATTCTGCATTAATTGCAAGGGTCCTCATTCTGCCTGGTCTCGGTCCTGTCCGAATTGGAAAGTTAGAGAATAAGTCCTGGAGATCCAAACAGAAAAGAAGATCCCTTATGACCAGGCACGCAAAGAGTACACTGCACTACAAGCTCCGGTATTTCAAAGTTCCTACAGCCAATTGTTAGCCAAATATAAATTGCCCTAACTGCCACTTGCGCAGTTAATATTACAAAGTCTCCTACACGACGTGCCACTCGTCTCTATTCGAGACTCCAACAAAAAAACCAGCATCAACTATGGTGATGCAAAATATAAAACAAGTGGCGACACCCTCACAACAGTCGCCTCCACCACCTGTACCCCCGAGGAGACCCCCTGGGAACCTCCCCAAGCCCCCCTTGGGGAACATCCCCAAGCCCCCTCGGGAACTCCCCCGAGCCCCCCTCGGAACACCCCCGAGCCCCCCTCGGGAAATAAATTACGTTGCGACCACTGTTGAGTCGCTCATTCTCGCCTCTGGGCCACCAGAGCCTGGGATGAGTGGCAGAAAAGGTGAGGCCGTAAAGGCGAGTCCCACTGGTGCCTTGAAGAAGGACCAGCTAGTGACCGCCGAAATAAATAACATTAAAAAATTGTCGAAGGCCTTAACAAAGCCTTCGCGCAAGGATCCGACTACCCAGTCTCTCCAAAATAAAACGAAGCCTCTCCTGAAGCGGGAGGTCCAGTAGAGACTGGGAAAGGCAGAGAGGACCTAAAAAGGCCCTCAACCAATTTTTATTTTAAAGAATAGTGACATGGATTGCGAGGATAACTAAATATTATATTAATTAAGTATGACGCTACTACAATGGAATTGTAGGGTTTCTATGCTCGTATAGAGGAAATTAAACAACAAATTTCTTCCCCTGCATCCTTCCATCTTGTGTTTGCAGGAGACCCACTTCCGCCCAATGACAACCCGATGCTTCGTGGGTACGATGTGTATCGTACCGACAAGCCTTTCTTTGATCGGGCTAGCGGAGGTGTGGCTATATTCGTACGAAGCACTAATATATCATAAGATTATTAATATTGTTTCTGATCTCCAAGTGATTGCTGTCAGAGTCTCCTCCCTTTGGAAGTAACAATATGCTGCATTTACCTCCCACCTGGTAGCGTGTTCCTAAGAGGACTCTAGAGGCCCTCTTTATACAACTTCCCGCCCCCTATATCATCTTGGGGATTTTAAACGCGCATAACCTGGTGTGGGGGTCTAATTTTACAGACGCCCGTGGGAGGATGGTAGAGGAATATTATTGTCTCGGGAAACCTGGTGTTAATGAACACCGGGACCCAGACACACTTCTCTACCTTTAATGGTGTATCCTCTGCCATCGACCTAACCTTATGTAGTCCCGGGATCGCTGCTCACTTCCTTTGGGAGGTCCGCTTGGACCTATGTGGCAGTGATCATTATCCAATTCTGCTTACACCTCTTAAAGATCCTCCCAGTACGGCGTGAATACCCCAATGGGTGCTAAAACGTGCTGACTGGGATAGATTCCGCGAGCCGCCGTATTTAGTGAATTCCGACATCTGACGTCGATGGTAAGGCTGGCATATTTACTTCGACGGTCATCGCGGCGGCGAGGGCTTCCATCCCTAAATCCTCGCCAAATCCGCGCCCACCATCCTGTTTCACTGGTGGAACGAGAAGTGTCGCCTGCTATTTCTGCTACGTCGAAGGGCCCTACGTCTATTCCATCGACGCCCCACTAAAGAGAAAATCTGGAGTCATTCCGATTCTACGCGCTCGAGCTCGCCGTGTTATTCGAGAAAGCAGAAGAGAGTCTTGGAGACAGTTTATTTCAACCCTTACAATTACCACTTCCCACAATTAAAGTTTGGGACAATATTCGTAAATTAAGTAGTAGCAAAAATCAATTAATAGTGTGCCTGCCCTCATGTCTAACGTTCGCTTGTCTCCTCCCCTGTGGAGGTCGTCAATATATTGGGCTCGATGTTCGCCTCTATTTCTAGCACTGCGAGCTACTCTAACGATTCGCGGTGCATAAGCGGAGCATCGAGCGCCTTACTATTGATTTTGGCCAAAGTCGGGGAGGATTATAACTCCCCCTTTACTAAAAGGAACTTACTATGCCCTGTCCCAGGCGGCAATACAACTTCTGGCCCGATGATATCCATATGAAATGTTGCGCCAACTGTCCCCTGCTGGACGGGCGTTCCTCTTAGACCTCTACAATTGTGTTTGGGAATCTCGTCAATTCCCAACACTGTGGAGGCAAGCAACCGTTATCCCAATATATAAAAGTGGCAAGGAAAATTAGAGCCAACTAGTTATAGACCGATAGCCTTAACTAGCTGTGTATGCAAAATATTAGAAAAAATGATAAATAAACGACTTATATGGTGTTTAGAATCCCGCAATCTGCTATCCAATATTCAATGTGGTTTTGCCGTAACCGATCCACGTTTGATCATCTCGTCCGTCTTGAGACTGCTGTTCGTGACGCCTTTCTCCATAAACACACTTTTGCTGTTTTCTTTGATTTTGAGAAGGCGTACGATACTACATGGCTTACGGCATCTTAAAACACCTTTTAAATTGGGGTTCCGGGGACCCTCCCTATTTTTTTAGCAAATTTTATGTCAGATAGACACTTCCGGTAAGGTTAAACAACAACTTATCCGATAATTTTATTCAAGAAAATGGGGTGACCCAGGGCATCCTTTGAGCTGCACGTTGTTCGCTATTGCGATAAATAGCATTGTAGACAACGTAACGCTTACTTTCGTTCCATGGCCTTTTTGTGGATGACTACGCAATTTATTGCAGTTCATCAAGTCTCCACAGGGCTGAACGACAGATACAACTCGCTGTAAACAATCTATGGTTGTGGCATCTCGTAATGGCTTTCGATTCCTGCGGCCAACGACTGTCGTCCACTTCCATGGATTACGGGGAATACACCTGCCCCCAATATTTTAAAATGAACCATGTTGTTTTACCTGTCCCGAGACCGTAAGGTTCCTGGGACTTTTATTCGATTCTAAACTAATTTGGGATCCCCCACATCAAAGACCTGAAAGCGAGGTGTTTAAAGCTTTAAATTTTAAACTTAAAGTTGTGAGTGGTCGCTCTTGGGGTGCTGAAAGGGAAACCTTGATGCGCCTTTATAAAACCCTTTGGGTGAGATCAAAACTTGATTACGGCAGTTTTGTATATGGTTCCCTAGACCCTCGGCGTTAAAGATGCTCGATAGCGTCCACCATGCTGGCATTCGACTGGCTACTGGTGCTTTTCGTACCAGATCCAGCCCGTAAAGCATCTGTGCCGAGGGCCGGTGAGCCCCCTCTTTCTTCCCGGGCGGTCTTACCTCCTGGCATCTTACGTGTCCAAACTGCATTGCACCCAAATAATGTTGCTTATCGCCCTGTGTTTCATCCCCCTAACCGTGTCTTGTATGAAACAAAATGTCGTAGTAAAAGGGCCGGTTTGGGATCCGGATGCTATGGGTTTTTCGACACGTGTGGGATTGTCCCCTCCCAAAGGCTACCCCACATCACCAGGTCGAGTTTCTCCCTGAAGATACGCCCTCCGAAATGCCATTTGATCTTGCCAAGTTCCCTAAAAGCGACCACACCCCAAAACTTGTATATGAGAGGCCCTTTTAAATGACCCCTTTCCCACTCGCTTTCACGGATTTGAGCGCATCTACTCTGATGGCTCTAAATCTGGAGCCTCCGTGGGATGTGCTTTTGTTGTGGAAGGATCCAATTTTAAATTGGTTTACCTAAAGAAACCATGTTTTTACGGCTGAATTATATGCCATTTTAAATCTTTGTGTTTTGTATACCGAAGTAGTCACCGTTCTGTCCTCATCTGCACGGATTCCATGAGTGCTCTGTTGGCATTGTCCACTCTCTACCCTGGAATCCCCTCGTGCAGATGATACATGAACAAATTAAAAAAATTGATTCATTAAGCACCCGGCTCGCCTTATGCTGGATTCCTGGTCACGCTGGTCTTCCAGGAAATGAACTGGCGGACCAGGCAGCCAAGGAGGCAGCGAGCTTGCCTCCGGAGGCGAGTCTGGGTGTCATGTTTTTAGATCTAAAGGGTTATGTTCGGCGTGGAGTCTTACGCACCTGGCACGAGCAGTGGTCTCGACCCCTGCTCAGAACAAGCTGCGGTCCATCAGGACGTGTGTCGCGATGGCCCTCTTCTATACGAAAGTCTAGAAGAAGGAGGTCATCGTGACGAGACTCCGCGTCGGCATACATTTCTAACCCACGATTTTTACTCCGAGGGGATCCACCTCCAGTGTGTGAATTTTGCGATGCTCCCCTAGTGTGCACCACATTTTGGTGGAGTGTCGCAGATAAGCCCCATTCGCCTGGCCCTTGAATTTAAAGGTGACCTTGTTTTTTATTATGCTACAGTGCTGAAGGAGTTATTTGTTTACTCCATTTTATACGCCAGCGAATCTTTTTAGTGCCATTTGAATCACTTTTATAAAGTGGCTCATCTGGATTTTATCTCATATTGAGACCCTTTTAACATTTTAGTAATACTTTAATGTGTTTGTCTTGTCGTTTTATCCATTTTAAACAAACTTTAATAAAATAATCATTTTAACATGTTAGTTTTGTCTTTTTAACTAATATATTGTTTTAATATGTTTGTTTTGTTTTTTCTTAGAGTGATACACCTGTGGTTTTTTTTTTAGCAGGTGTTTCACTCAATTGTACTTTGAGGCCATTTGAGCACTCCTATGGAGTGTCTCAGGTGTGAATGATTATATCTCTCCCCTATGGGATTTTATTATGTTTTAAAATATATCAAGGCCCTAATGACCTCGATGTGTCGATGTACCTCCAAACCACAAAATAATAATAATAATCATGTCTAACGGGTCACGTGTCTCCTCATCCTGTGAGGTCGTTAATGTATTGGCTCCATGTTCGTCGCTATTTCTAGCACTGCGAGCTACACTAACGATTCGCAGTTTATAAGCAGAACATCGAGCGCCATGCTATTGATTTTGGCCAATTCGGTGAGGATTATAACTCCCCCTTTACCAAAGATGAACTGACCTACGCCCTTCCCAGGCCGGCAGCACAGCCTTTGTTCCATAGATACATTCACTATGAGATTTTGCGTCAGCTGCCCCCTGCCGGACAGCACTTCTTTTAGACCTCTACAATAGTGTTTAGGAATCTCAGCAGTTCCCCTCACTATGGAGCAAGCAACTGTTATAACCTATATATAAAAGTGGCAAAGATAAATTAGAGCCAACTTGCTATAGACCGATAGCTTTAACTAGTTGTGTATGTAAAATATTGTGGAAAAAATAATTAATAAGCGACTATATGGTATTTAGAATCCCGCAATCAACTATCTAATATTCAATGTGGTTTTCGCCGTAACCGATCCACGGTGGATCACCTTGTCTGTCTAGTGACGGCTATTCGTGACGCTTTTCTCCATAAGCAGCATCTTCTGGCTGTCTTCTTCGATCTGAGGAAAGCGTAACGATACAACCTGGCGGTACGGCATTTTGAAAACACTTTTTAATTGAGGTTTTTGAGGAAACCTTCTTTCTTTATATCTAATTTTATGTCGATAGACACTCCGGTAAGGTCTAATAACACCTTATCCGATGATTTTTTTCAAGAATATGGGTGCCTCAGGTGAGTATTCTGAGCTGTACGTTGTTCGCTAATCGCAATAAATAGCATTGTTGACAATGTGCGCAGCCTGTACGGTCATGCCTCTTTGTGGATGACTACGCAATTTATTGCAGTTCGTCAAGTCTCCCACAGGGCTGAACGGCAGATACAGCTCTCTGTCAACAATCTTGATCGTGGGCATCGCGTAATGGCTTTCGCTTCTCTGCAGCCAAGACGACGGTTGTCCACTTTAATAGATCACGCGGTATACAGCCACCCCCAGTATTTTAATGAACCACGTTGTATTACCAGTCTCAGAAAGCGTAAGGTTTCTGACTTTTATTTTATTTTAAATTAACTTGATCCCCCACATCAAAGACCTGAAAGCGAGTGTATCAAAAGCATTGAATTTGCTCAAAGTAGTTAGCGGTCGGTCCTGGGTGCTGATAGGAAAACCTTGATGCGCCGTATAGGGCCTTTGTCAGATCTAAACTAGATTATGGCAGTTTTGTGTATGGCTCAGCTAGACCCTCGGCGTTAAAAAATGCTAGATAGTGTCCACCATTCTGGCATTCGACTTACTACTGTGCTTTTCGTACCAGTCCAGCGTCAGCATCTGTGCCGACGCCGGTGAGCCCCCTCTTTCTTACCGGCGGCCTACTTCTGGCATCTTACGTGTCGAAACTTCATTGCATGGCGCAGCAAGTTGCCTATCGTCCTGTTTCATCCCCCTAACCGGGGTCTTGTAAAGAAACCAAATGGCGTAGTACAAGCCGGGTTTGGAATCAGGATGCTATCGGTTTTCGACACTGTGTAATAATCTTGCCAAAGGCTATCCCCCCATCCCCAGGTTTAGTTTCTTTTCCCCGGGAAGATACGCCTAAACCCCAATGCCCCTTTTGACCTTTCCCAAATTCCCTAAAGCGACCACCCCACACTTTTTATACGAGAGGACCTTTAATGAGCTCTCGCAACCCGCTTTCGGGTTTTATACGCATTTACACGGGTGGCTCAAAATGCGGGGCCTCCGTGGGATGTCTTTTGTTGTGGAAGATCCAATTTTAAATTTGCTTTTCCTGGTGAATCTGTGTTTTTACGGCTGAACTATATGCCATTTTTAAATCGTTATGTTTTTTTATATCGTATGTTCACTGGGCCGTTCTCATCTGCACGGATTCCATGAGTGCCTGTTGGGATTGTCCCACACTCTACTCCTGGGAAACCTCTCGGCAGATGATTCCGAACAAATTTTAAAAATATATTCATTAAGGGACCCGGCTCGCCTTTTGCTGGGTTCCTGGTCACACCCGGTCTTTCAGGAAATGAACTGGCGGCCATTTGGGGGCAGCTCGCCTTTTTTCCCTGAGGTGAGTCTGGTGTCATTTTTTAGACCTTAAGGGTTATGTTCGGCGTGGGGTCTTTCGCACCTGCACGAGCATGGGTCTCCGACCCCTGCTCAAACAAGCTGTGGTCCATCAGGGACGGTGTGTCGCGATGGCCCTCTTCTATACGAAAGTCTAGAAGAGAGGAGGTCATCGTGACGAGACTCCGCGTCGGCATACTTCATTGACCCATAACTTTTTACTGAGAGGGGATCCACCACCAGTGTGTGAATTTTGCGATGCTCCCCTTAGTGTGCACCACATTTTGGTGGGGTGTCGCAGGTATGCCCCTATACGCCTGGCCCTTGATTTTAAAGGTGACCTTCCTTTTTTTATTACGTATAGCGCTGAATGAGTTATTTGTTTACTCCATTTTATAAAGCCAGGCGAATCTTTTTTGTGCCATTTGAGTCACTTTTATAAAAATGGCTCATCTGTATTTTATCTCATATTGAGACTTTTTTAACATTTTAGTATACTTTAACTTATGCTTTGTTTTGTCATTTTATCCATTTTAACAAACTTTAATAAAATGATAATTTTAACATGTTAGTTTTGTCTTTTTAACTAATATATTGTTTTTAACATGTTTTTTTAATTAGAGTGATACACCTGTGGGTTTTTTTTAGCAGGTTTTCACTCAATTGTACTTTGAGCCCATCTGAGTACTCCTATGGAGTGCCTCAAATGTTTTTTTTTCTCATATGAAAACCATTCCTTTTATATTGTATTTTAATTGTCTCTTCACCTTTTTATATAAAAGGTAATATTCTGTCCCCTCTCCTATGGAGATTTACCATTACCTATATAATGCTAAAAGGGCCCCAATGAGTTCATTGTGTCATGGGCCTCTAAATACAATAATAAATAAGTTTTGTCTTTTTATGGAGTGATACACCCTTTTGCTTTTTTCAGCAGGTGTATCACTTAATTTATACCAAGACCCATTTGAGCACTCCCTAGGAGTGTCCCCAGATGGTGAATGGTTTTATTTTCTCTTTCCCCTAAAGGGGAAATTTTATATGTTTTTTTAAAATATTTCAAAAGGGCCCAATGACCTAGATGTTCGATGGGCCGTTAAACAATAATAATAATAATAATAATTGTTATTTCTGTTTAATATCCAATATTTAAGACCATGCTTTCATTAAATTACAGTAGTTTTAAAAAAAAATAACATAACTTGATGTATTTATATAACAAAGGGATAGATAAAACGAGAAGATTAATTTAAATACTTGTTATAAAACACTAGCCAAAATGTTAACTATGACATTATGTAAAAATTTCAACCCAGTTTGCATCACAATCTGGCAACAAATTAAAAATAAATTGATAGTTCTTTGATAAAACAAATATTTAAGAAAATATTGTTATCTTTTCACACAGTATTCTTTCTTTCTTAAACAAAAAAAGCTAATCGTCCTCAACTTCCTGTGTCATGAACAAATCTCGATCAGTGTCGGGCAAATCTTTTTGTTTTTAATCTTTGTAAATGCATGAAATATTGGGTCAATCAAGTGCAGCAGTGACAGTAAATCTTTTTCTTTTCTACACCGATGGGTTGTGGGCTATTTAAGATTTTTGGGAAATTTGTAGCAAGATCTGTCTCTACACTCTTGATCGTCGCTTAAATTTACAGTTTGAAAAGCTAATTCATTTTCTAGCTTAGTTTTTTACAAACAACCTCCCAGGTTTTTCTTTAATGTAGGGGATCCACCTTGTCTGAAGCCATTCAACTAGTGTTTTCTCGGTGAGTTTCTGGGAAAAAGCGGACCTTTAAGTAAATGGTTGAATTCTCTAAAATCAGATTTAGTCATTTCAATGACATCCCTTGTTTGTTGTTATTTAGAAATGACAATCATCATTGCTGCTAAATGACAGTTCCGGTTTTTACCACCACATGTGTCAGAGTAGAGACATACATTAGTTACTTCAGAAGGTCAGGTGCTTGTATAGAGATTAAGTTATTTGATTAGCACCTCTTGAAGCAACTGTCTCATGCCACATAAAACATGATGCATGGCCAGTTGATAGGTTATGTACAGTAAGATTATATGTCCATAGCTGTCTCTTGTAGAACACTACACTTGTTTGCAAATAAGGTGTTGGGAGACACTGCTGGAGATCAAAAGCAATGACAGCTAAACTTTGATCATCTTTTGACATTTCTTATCTTGCCGTTTCATTTTGTAGGCTTTATCTGCTTCATCTTTGTGTAGTTTTATTTTTTCTTCGATTGTTTGTTTTCCCTCTTCGCTGTTAGCAACAGCTCGTTTCTGCTGAAGTGTGTCACACCTGTTGCAAGTATCTTTCTTTGGAAATTTGAAAGATACATTTGTTCATGAAAATTGTCTGATACACGGTTTAGAACCCGGATTTTCTGTCTTTTCTTTGTACAATCGATACATGATGGATATGTTAAGGTGTGAAGGAAGATACTTCTTTGAGGATCGTCGTCTTGTGTAGTGAGACTCATAAGCAGGGAAAGATAATATTGGATCCTTAACAATCTCCCTGTCTTTAGAGTCCATTTATATTATGGGGATCTCTTCCTCTTCCATCTTTCTCTGTTAAACCAGATGCTTTGCAGAGTCTTTTTTTCAAGGCATGTTTGAACAAATCGGTCTGTTACATCAAATATTTTAATAAAACAACCTTTGCAAACAGGAACTCTGTTTGCATTTAAATCAAGAAAGTAGGTGTGTGTTAAGAATCTATATTTTCTTTGGCTTCAACATCTCTCAATCTCATAGAGGCTTTATCCTTAGATTCAATCAATGAGGCAATATAAGCTACCCTTTTGTCAAAACTACCAAGAGCCCAAAGCTCTTTACAAATCCTGTATCTTTGATCAAATGTTGATTTTGTTGCACACTTCATCCTGCAATCTAAAAGCTCATGGGTTTTTTCTCTCTGTTATCAAATTTCCACTCATTGTACTATATTCCTGTCCATTGTTTCTTTTTCTCTCAGAGATTTTCCTTTCGAGAATATTTTGTCATAATCACAACTGGTTCTAAAATGTTTGATGAGTGTTCATTGTCACATGTCTACATTTACAACATGGAACTAGAAGAATATGGAAGTTCGGATTTTTGTTTTGAGCCTAAATTAAACTATTTTCTTAGTAGGATCATGTGAAAAGTAGAGTATTCGAACCTACTATATTATAAGAGTTGATCTTTTTCGTTTTACATACAGTAAACTGTCATCTAAGTATCTGAATCTATGTTTGAATAATTATTGTCACTCAAATAAGAATTGACAGCAAAATCTGTATCTTTTACTGAGTTCATCCGAATCTGATATTACCGAATTTAAGTCTAATAGGTCTATTTGTTTTGTTGAACCAGTTCCATTTTGTGTAAGTTGTGTATTGATCGTTCACCTACTCCAATTGAACTTGTTACTACCTCACTTGAAGTGACATACTTTGAGTAGAGCTATCATATCCTGCATACAATGAAACCTATATAAATTTGGTTTGTTTGCTAATAAAGTGTTGGCACTTAATTAATTTGTTGTGCCTTAATTGTGTTGATTGTAACATGTTTCGTAGAACTACGGCGCCATCATCAGACTAAATCAAGAAAAATCAAAAAATATAATAGGTTAAGGTTCAAAATCAACACAATTAAGGCTATCTCTAGGATGCCGCATAAGGAGCATGGTAATAAGTTAAGAGAATAGAATTCAATAAAACTTTATTTTTATATCTTTTCATTTATTTCTCAATCAATTAGCAATGTTTACAGTCTAATCTTATTCTAATTACTCTTTCTATTGTAGCTTTTCATTCAACATTATATCTAGTCAACGATAATCTCTTAAATGAAATTTATGTTAACTAATTTTAATATGTTATTATTTTAATATTGCGTGTGTAACCTGACTCACATTTTAATGTGTTTTTTATTCAATGTTTTATCTAGTCTTATACAACATTCATTTTTACTAAGTCATACTGACATAATCTAATAGACTTGTTTATATTTCACTACTAAATATTTAATATCTTTTTCAATATTGATTTATATTGAGTTCTATAATCACAAAAGTTTCATGACCCAAATACTTTTTCTATTTTCTATAAAAGCCTTTTGCTTTAAAATTTAAGTTTGGTGTGAGTGAGCTGTCAAATTATATGGTTTCAGGTTTGACCAATCCTAGACTAGGATAAAACAATCGGCGAGCGACATTTGTTTTGGGGTGTTTGTCACAGATTATTATGATTAATACATAGATTAAAAATACATATGAATGAGTGTTAAGCTGTAACTGGACCTACAGGATGTTACTTTTAGTTCTATTAACAGAAGATCTAGCTAGCTACCTCAATTTAAAATTGCTAAGTACTGTACATGATATTTCGAATAGTTCATGTTATTAACGCTACTACAGTCTTAACATTTAATATTTGGATTCCAAGTTGAAACATCTCCTTTAATTTCTGCTTGGATTTAAAATTAATATTTTATTCGGCGATAAAGTTAGACGGAAACAAATTAATACCTAGTACAAGATAGGTGCTTAATATTTTAAATTCAACTCGTTTGGGATGATTTTTTTAAAATGATACACCTTTGATCGGCTGGATATTAAAGAGATAACAAAATTAAAAAACTACCTACAGTATATACATAGTTTAGCCTAGCTCAAAGAATGTCCCTGCTAAAATTGTCCTTAAAAGACATTCAGACGAAATACCATGTCAAGTTTAAAAAACCTTGCTACACTCGGTCGGTAAAATATAATATTCATTAAAGTATGGGGGAGTACATGAGTAATTTTATTTTTTGACTTCATTGTCAAATAACTAATCGGTGAGAGGTAAGCTGATTCAGCTAATCATGCTCAATTTTGTTGTTTTTGTTTCTAATTACTAACAAAACTAATTTGAGTCGCAAGATAAATTTGAAAATTTGTAATCATTTTTTAAAATTTTTTAATTAGCCATAATTCACTAAGGGAGGTATAAGAATAAATTATCATGATTTTTAACAAATGTACATTCTTAAAAAATAACCAATCACTGCCCTACACAGAGGGCAATCCTAGGCTGTCGAATTTCTGAAAAATCAATTCGACGACTATTTTCATTTATCAAGACTTTCGTGCAGTATCCACAAATAACATGACCACATGGTGTTATTACTCTATAAAATCTATATAATAAACACAGCTTACAAAGCTCCCTATCACTTTGAGCTTCCTCAGTTTCATCAGTGACCACTGTATTTTCCAATTCACGATCCTGTATTTAAATACTTAAACATTCCTCCAATTTTCAGTTTGATTGGCTCTAACTTCCTCATGAACGCCCTTAAATATAACAAGGTCACGGGGTACAGCACCTGCACGGACTGATAAGAGCGGCATCTCTTTGAAACCTAACAGCAAGTCCGTTTTTATCTGAGTTTTGTGCACGTGTCAGTGTCAGGAAATTCTAACTTCAAACAAATGTCACAAGGAAAAAAACTATAACATTGCCGTGACCTGGTGGTCTGGGGGTAAGGTGTCGGACTTCTATGCTGGCGGCCGGTTTCAATCTCGTCCCGGCACAGATCTATCTGATTACCAAACCCTTCCTTTTACCTCTGACAAGACGTGTATTAATCACAACTTGTGAATGTGAGGAATGCCAGGCCTCCACCGTGGTTCGGATTCCACGTTAAACTGTAGGTCCTTCATTTCATCTCAAAAATCACCCTATCAATTACACATTAGCGTAAGTGCGTATAACCCGAACGGGTAGAAAGACGCGGTGCTAATAATAATAATATAACATTGCTTTGAACCCACAGTTAAAAAATGATTATATTTTCACATTATTATTTCACCTTGTACAATTCTATGTTGGAATCTTACGTAAAAATATATTTTGGTACTTCTGTTATTATCTCAAGTCATAACTCACTAATCAGGGATGTATTTGATGGGTTAAATTTTATTGCATGTAGGCTATTTAAAAAGTGTGATTGTAAAATGCAGTCTTTTTTAAGTAAGCGCGTTACCAAGTGTAAATATAAGTTTTATTGCCCGTATGTGATTTCTTGAGCTTTTTGTGCCAAGATTTTACAATTATGTTGTTTCCATGTCTGTCGGTCTGTTTGTCTCCCTGGCCACAGATTCAAAACGGTTAAGTGATTTTGTCCAAACTTGATATTTATATGGATATTAAGGATTTTTTTTTAATTTTGACCCTAGCTCTAAAATTAAGGAAAAATCTATCAATGAGTGATTGTTTAAAATTTCCTAAGTTATCGAACGGATCTAAAGTTTTTTTGCTTAAAATGTATATGTGGGTATTGTTTGCCTAAATAACACTATGCTAAGTGTAAGTATTGTTTGACCTCCTAAATAACACTCTATGCTAGGTGTAAATATTGTTTGACCTCCTGTACCTTGTCACCCCTTCACTCAGCTGTTCTTCATAAAAGTGTCGTCCACGGCAGTCAGTAGGTTCCGTAAATAAATCTCGGGGTTATACAGATAATGGTGGGGGTAATGGACACAGCCGATTGAAGAGATATTTAGTGTAGAATTTGAAGTTTTATTTTAACTAAAATTTTATACATGTTGATACCACCATTTTACTTAATTTAAGAAACAAATTTTGATGCCATTGATAATGATAATTATTTAGGGTAGTGGTTATTTAGCCACCAGGTCTAACCTCTCTTTCACCCATCTCGAAACCCTATCTTACTCGTTACTAAAAGGTACTTTTGAATATAGGTCTTATCTGTTTGCGTGCTAACCGGCGAGTGTCGCGTCTCTGACGCTTCCCTCCACAAGGGTCACACACAGACGCTAAATCGAATGCGCTGATTGGCCAGGAGTCCGCGCCAAAACCTCCCACCTCACTGAAAGACCACGGGTGCATCCCCCAGCTTCCGGGTTCAGCTATTAATACATTGCACGATGCTCAAAATGAAAAGTAAAAGTAAATAAATTTGGTTTGACCTATGATTCCAACAAAGATTTTTAAATATGAAAAACTATTAGATTTAAAAATTTAGAGGTCTAAAAATGAAGTTAATGAATGAAATTTAAAACAATATTCCCTTAAAACTTTGGTTTATGATTTACATAAATTATAATTACCATACAACCCCACACTTTCTTATAATTAACCATTTGATAGTAATAAAGAGAATTAAATTAGGCCTAACCGAATGGGAAATGAACAATGTATTTATCAGTTTAGTATCTCAGTAAACTTTGAGTGTATTAATATGTAAACCAAAGGCAAACTAATATAATTTTATAAATGAAATGGTTGAGAGCTAAGGCCTAAAACCCTGCCCACCTTACACTCCTAAATAACACTGTTACTAGGGGTAAGTATTGTTTTTTTCCTCCTAAATAAAACTATGCTAGGTGTAGGTATCGTTTGGACCTCCTAAATAACACTATGCTAGGTGTAAGTATTTTACCACCTAAATAACACTGATGCTAGGTTTTATGTAAATTGTTTTGACCTCCTAAATAACACTATGCCCAGGGGTAAGTATTTTGACCACCTAAAAACACTGTATGCTTTGGTGTATGTTTGTTTGACCTCCTAAATAAAACTATGCTAGGGGTAGGTATCGTTTGACCTCCTAAATAACACCCATGCTAGGTGTAAGTATTTTTGACCACCTAAATAACACTGTATGCTAGGTGGTAATGTATTGTTTGACCTCCTAAATAAAACTATGCTAGGTGTTTTGTATTTTGACCTCCTAAAAAAACACTATGCTAGGTGTAAGTATTTTGACCTCCTAAATAACACTATGCTAGGTGTAAGTATTTTTGACCACCTAATAACACCCGTATTTCTAGTGTATGTATTGTTTGACCTCCTAAATAAAACTATGCTAGGTGTATGTATTGTTTGACCTCCTAAATAACACTATGCTAGGTGTATGTATTGTTTGACCTCCCAAATAACGCTGTTTGTCACACGGTTTAATAAGGTTTTAGAGTAGCTTGAATAAGAGTAAGCATTTTGACTGGTGGATTGGGCTGATAGTTACCACCCTTGTGGTTTTTACATCTAACTTTTACACTAATGCGGATTATTTTATTTTAACTTAGCTCCTTATTCTAACCATTAATAAACGTGGTGCTAACGCAACATCAACAAAATGTTTCTTAGCTTCGATGGTTGATGGTCTAAGGCTTCATTCTCACAATAGACTGGACTGTCAATGACGGGATATCAGGCTTCAAATCCAGCCGGTGTACGGAGGGTGATATTTCACTAATGGTTTACATTCTCCCTACATGCAAATGAGAGTACACATCTTTTAACATTTCTTCTCTAATCCATTAGTGCAATTAGATTTTTTGGTACACTGTGTTTTTACCACCTGTTTCGGGTTATACCCCTATTTACTAATTACGTTAATGTGTTTGAGAATGAGGAAGTTTAAATTTATATTAGTGCACCTGAATTTGCGTCGTGGCAGAGTGGAAAACCTTTTAAAAAAAAAACACCCTCACTGTACCTGACCGGAATCGAACCCTGATCATAACTACCAACTTAGTTTCTGGCAGTTGCTCTTTTATATAAGATTTTATTTCATCTTTTTAGTTCTTAAAGTATGATTTTAAATTTTTTAACAAAATGTTTGTCTCCTTTCCTCAGACCCGATAACTCGTTTCATTCAGCGAAACTATATTTTCAAAACCATATTGTATGTATCAAAACCTATTATTTTTTCGAAATGAAAAACTAAACTAGTGTTAGAAAATATATTTTAAAGAGTGCAATGTGTAAGTAAATTATTTAAATTAAAAACACGATGGTTTAAGTTTATACACGTATAAGTGGACCTCAACCTTTTTGGGGTTTAATTAAATCCAGTGGTTGGGAGGGAAGCAATTTTTTAGGGGGGTCCAGACCATCCTAACCACAACTTTCTACGCCCATTTTTTACACTTTGTTGTTTTTAAATAACTATCTGTCCAAAGTCAGCCACTCTTAGCTGGGGTCATCTCGATGTTTGTCGAGCAGTTGGTCTTCTCGTGTCGGCCGCTTGACTATCACCTGTCCTCTTATTTGGGAGCTTGTCTATCACATGGACCAGCTCGTGTCGATCACTTGGTCTACGTCATTTCCCGCGGTCTAGCATTTTGGGCTGTTTACAGATTTGTCCTCTCGTGTCGACCGCTTGGTTGTCTATCACTTTTGGGCCATATATGGTCGTGGAATCGCGTAATGGCTTTACCTTCTCTGCAGCCAAGACGACGGTCGTCCACTTTCATAATTGCGCGGAATACAGCCAGCTCCAATCATTTTAATGAACCACGTTGTTTTACCAGTTTTCAGAAACCGTAAGGTTCTTGGACTTTTATTTGATTTTAAAATAACTTGATGCCCAAAATCAAAGACCTGAAAGCGAGGTGTGTCAAAGCATTGAATCTGTTAAAAGTAGTTAGTGGTCGCTTTTTGAGGGGCAGATAGGAACCCGTAATGTGCCTCTATAGGGCCTTTGTGAGATCAAAACTTGATTACGGCAGCTTTTTTTATGGCTCACTAGACCCTCGGCGTTAAAGATGCTAGATAGTGTCCACCATGCTGGCATTCGACTGGGTACGGTGATTTTTGTACCAGTCCCGTCGTCAGTATCTGTACTGACGCTGGTGAGCCCCCCCTCTCTTACCGGCGGTCCTATCTTCTGGCATCTTACTGTCGAAACTGCATTGCATTCCAAAGCATGTTTCTTACCGGCCTGTGTTCCACCCCCCGTTCGAGTCTTGTATGAAACCAAATAGCGAGTGCAAGGCCGGTATGGATCCTGGATCACTCTGAGATCATTTTTGCACTCCTATGTAATGTAACAAAAGGGTACTTTTTCTCACATTTTAATCTATTCCTTTTATATTTATTTTTCATTGTGTTTTAGCCTTTATAATTTACTGTGTTATATATATTATGCCCTAATGACCTCATGTGTCGATGGTTCTCTAAACACTAAAAATAATAATAATAATAATAATATATAATTCAAGGCCCTAATTACCTCATTGTGTCGATGGATCTCTTATTTTAAATATTATATTAATAACTATTTTATTACATTTAACATGTTTGTTTTGTCTTTTTAACAGATTATTAATTTAAAAATGTTTGTCTTGTTTTTTTACTTTAAAATTTTTTTTAGACATGTTTTTTTGTCATTTTATTGCCAGTGATACACCTGTTTTTTTTTTAGCAGGTGTTACACTCAATTTGTACTATGAGCTTATTTGAGCACTCCTATGGAGTGTCGCAAATAGGTATTCTCTCATATTGAGACCTATTCTTTTTATATTTTGCTTTCGCCTTCCCTTTTAGAGACAGGTGAATAATATATACTCTCTCCTATGGAGATTTTACTATGTATTCATATTATGTTAAGGCCTTAAAACATCATTGTGTCAATGGGCCTTTAAATAATAATAATAATAATAATAATTTAAAAAAAATAATAAATATACAAAATTACAATTAATACAGTAATGAACAACTTTGTAGTGGAAAAAATAATTTCCTAGAAAAGAATATCATTCTACGAAAACTAATCTCAAAATTATATTTCAAACGATTTTTTAAATTTTTATAAAATCACGGTATGCCTACATAGTTATTTATTTTATATTTATTTTTTGAGCTAGATTAATGCTTTACCTCTTTCGGAAAGGTTTGGGCTTGTACTGCGCGTTTTTATTTTTTGTTGTGTTAAAACTATGACGCATGCAATTCTAAACAAATGGTGATCACAAATTTATACTATATTCAAAGAAATAAAATATTTCGTGTGTTCAAATATATAAAGAAACACGTAAATTGATTTAAGGGCTCTTGGATTAATTTTTTTTAAACTCTTGCTAAGCTTTTAAAAAATACCTAAATTTTTAAGGTAGCAAGAAAGTAAAGAGAGAAAGTAATTTAATCGTTAAAAAATCGAAATCGAGATTTTGATTTAAAAGTCTACGTTTAATGATCCCTGAATCCCAAAAAGCGGTTTCCGCAATACCGTCTCTATGTTTCACGGGCTAAAGCCAAAATATTTACCGATTGAACTAAAATTTCGTATCCAGGGTTTTTCATAGAGTTGCTTCGAGGGGTTTTTGGAATTGGGTATCCAACCCCAAAATTAAATGTAGTTATTTTCCTTTAAAGGGCGCAAAAAAAAAAAAAAAATCGCTTTATCAAAATTTCTAAAATGATTTTGAATAAATTCATTTTAAGCATTTATCAATATTACAAACAAAATGGATACTCCCAATTTTATGTCAAAATGATTTTTATAGAACGGAAATGTTCGTACTTCTCAAATATATGAGATAACCTGTTAGTTGCAAAATGTAGTATTCCAAAGATAAAAAAACCTTTTATAAAATCAATATTTTTTAAGATATTGTGAAATAGATTAATACATTTTTGTGAGCTTTAGTTGGACAAAGATACTAAAGTTTAACGCAAAAATTCTCAAATGGCATAGAGTAAGTAAGTATCTCAAAAAGTTGTTCATTTTAAGCTAGAAATCAAAAGCAAAATCCATACCATTTAGTTTTTTTAACATTTATTTTTATACTATGGTTTGCGAATAGTCACACATAGCTACAAAATTTTTTAATTTGTTTTTTATTTCTATTTTCACCT
>JBCFYV010009993.1:0-26021 GCA_039000515.1 Timema cristinae
TAAAAAAGTTTTGAATATTTTTCTCCAATGGAATTTTTTAAAATATTAATTTCTGAAGCAATCTCCCGATTTCCTGAATATTTTCTTTTGAAAGATTAGTTTCTTCCGTTAAATTTTCTGTATAGAGGAAACATACTTTTTCCACCACCATCCTAAATAATTTTTCTTTCGGTAAAAATTTTTAAAAAATTTGAAAAATAGAAAGCCCAAAACATCGAGAAAGACTTACATCACTGCAAAATTAGTAGGTTTTAAAAAACATAGTAAAAAATTTAGGTCGGGTTTTTGGGAAAAATTTTTCAAAGAAATAGACATTTTAGTTATCTGGATATTCAATGAAATTTTTTATATTCTCCAAGGAGATGTTTGAATTTAGATTTTTTCCCTGATTTGTTAATTTTTTTTCGGATGAGATAAAAATTTCCCCTGTCGGACAATTTATTTTTGTATTTTGTAATTGAATTTTTGTTACTGGAAATTTCGGAGGGGGTTTTTTCTTTTTTTATTTTATTGATGTTTGGTATTTACCAAATAAATAAGAATTCTTGTCTTTTAATAATGTGGGGGTTCATAATTTAAAAAATTTATATCAAAATGGGATTCAAAAAATCTTCGAAGACTGCGTGCCAAAGAATCCGAAAAAGGCGACCCGGGTGCTTAATGAATAAATTTTTTAAAAATTTGCTCATTATCACTGCACGAGGGGATTCCCAGGATAGAGAGTGACAATCCCAACAAGCATCAGGGATCCGTGCAGATGAGGACAAAACGGGACTACTTGGGTTAACAAAACAAAAGTTTTAAAAAATGGATATTTTCCCGTAAAAACACTTTTTTCTTTAGGAAACCAAATTTAAAAAATTGGATCCCCCAAAACAAAAGCACACCACGGAGGCTCCAATTTAAACCATCGGGGAGATGCGCTCAAATGTGAAACAGTGGAGAGAGCTCAAAAAAGGCCCTCTCATATACAAATTTTGGGGGGTCGCTTTGGGGAATTTTTGGCAAGAAAAAATGGCTTTCGGAGGGGTATCTTCCGGGGAAAAAACCGACCTGGTGATTGGGATAGCCTTGGGGACAACCCACCGTGTCGAAACGGATAGCACCCGGGTTTCCCAACCGGCCTTGTATACGGAAATTTAGTTTCATACAAGACACGGTTAGGGGGATAAACACAGGGGGGTAAGCAACTTTATTTGGCTTGCAAGCAGTTTCACACAAGACCCAGGAGATAAGACCGCCGGTAAAAAAGGGGGGGGGGGGGGGGCTCCCCGGGTCAGCACAGATTGACAATTGACTGGTACGAAAAGCCAGTAGCCGTCAATGCCACAGGGGGACGCTACGAGCATTTTAAAACGCCGAGGCTAGGGGAACAATTCAAAACTGCCGTAATCAAGTTTTGATCTCACCAACGCTTAAAAAGGGCCTTCAAGGTTTCCCTATCAGCACCCAAAAAGCGACCACTCAAAATTTTTAATACATTAAAAACTTTAACACCCCTCGCTTTCAGGTTTTGATGTGGGGGATAAAAGTTAGTTTAAAATCGAATAAAAGCCCCAGAACCTTACGGTTCGGAGACAGGTAAAACAACGTTGTCATTAAAATTTGGGGGGGGGTGTTTTCCCGGTAATCATGAAGGGACGACAGTCTCTTGGGCCGCAGAGAAACGAAAGCCTTACAAATGCCCACAACCATAGATTGTTACACGAGTTGTATCTTCGTTCAGCCCTGTGGAGACTTGATGAACTGCAAAAATTTGAGTATCCCAAAAAGGCATGAACGAACGGTACGGCACTTTTTCTACAATGCATTTATCGCAATGCGAAAAAGTGCAGTAAAGGGCTCCCTAGGGTAACCCCTTTTTCTTGAAAAAAAACCTCGGAAAGGGTGTTGTTTAACCCCTTCCCCAAGTTCTATCGACAAAAAATTTGCTAAAAAAATAGGGGGCCCCCCGGGAAAACCCAAATTAAAAAGGTTTTTTAAGACCGAAACGCCATGTATATGTGGCCCTTCCAAATCAAAGAAAACGCCAAAAATGCTGTTTAGGGAAAAAAAGGGCTCACAAACAGCTCTAAAGACGGACGAGAGATCAACCGGGGATCTTTTTCGGCGAAAACCATTGAATTTGGATACGATTGCAGATTCAAAAAACCCCATAAAGTCGTTTATTACATTTTTCTAATTTTTGCATACACAGCTAGTTAAGGCAATCGGCAAAATAGGGGGGTCTAATTTTTTTTTGCCACTTTTATATATTGGGAAAAAGGGTTTGCTTGCCTCCACAGTGTTGGGAATTGACGAGTTTCCCCAAAACAAAATTTGTAGAGGTCTAAGAAACGCCCCCCAGGGGACGTTGGCGAACATTTCATAATGGATATCATCCGGGCCAAAAAGTTGTATTGCCCCCGGGGACGGGCATAAGTAATTCCTCTTTTTTTAAGGGGGATTTTAAAACCCTCCCCCGACTTTGGCCAAAACAATGTAAGGCGCCGATGCCACTTATGCACCCGAACTCTTAGAGTAGCTCGCAGTCTAAAAAGGGGAACTCGGCCCAATATATTGACGACCTCCACAGGGGAGGAGACAAGAAACCCCGTTAGCAAAGGGCAGGTACACTTTTAATTGCATTTTTGCTACTACTTTTTTTAAATATTGCCCCAAAAACTTTAATTGGGGGAGGGGAAATTGTAAGGGTTGAAAAAAACGGCCCCCAAACTCTTTTGCTTTCTCGAATAAACGGGAGCTCGAGGCGTAGAATTGGAATGACTCCAGATTCTCTTTAGTGGGGCGTCGATGGAAAGACTAGGGCCCCTTCGACGGCAAAATACCAGGCGACACCCTGTTCCACCAGGGAACGGGAGGGTGGCGGGGGTTTTGGGCGAGGATTTAGAAATGAAGCCCTCGCCCCCGCGATGACCTCGAAGAAAAATTGCCACCTTTAAACATCGACGTCAGGAATGGGGCTCAAATACGCGAGCTGGGGAATTTCCCCCCAGTTAGCACGTTTAAGAACAAAGGGGGAACCGCGTACTGGGAGGATTTAATTTGAAAAACAAAAGGGGAAATGATCCCCCAAAAAGGCCCAAATGAACCCCCCAAGGAATTTTAAAGAAACAATCCCGGGGCTACATAGGGCAAGTCGATGGCAGAGGTACACCATTAAAGGGGGAGAATGTGTCTGGTCCCGGTGTTCATTAACACCTTTTTTCCCCGAGAAAAAAAATCCTTCCAATCCCCCCCGCGGGTGTCGTAAAATTAGACCCCCCCCCAGGTTATCCCGCGTTAAAGCCCCCCAATTATTGGGGGGGGAAGTTTAAAAAGAGGGCCTCTAGAGTCCCTTAAAAACACGTTCCCCGGGTGGGGGTAAATGCACATAGGTACCTCCATGGGAAGGGAGGCTCGACAGAATCACTTGGAGTCAAGACAAATTTAAAAACTTAATATTGTTTCTCGGAAATATAGCTACACCCCGTTTCCCGATCAAAGAGTGGTTGCGGTAAATAAATCGTACCCACGAAGCAGGGGGTTGTCATTGGGGGGAAGTGGGTTTCCTGCAAACACAAGAGGGAGGATGCGGGAAAAAATTTAGTTTAATTTCCCTGCACGAGCATAAAAACCCCTACAATTCCATTGTAGTAGCGACATTTTTTATTAATATATAATTTAATTTAAAAATCCTCACAATCCATACACTATCCTTTAAAAATAAAAATTTTTGAGGGAAATTTTTTTGGCCCTTGCTTTTCCCCAAACTCTCTTTACCCCCCTTCAGGGAAGGGGGTTTGTTTGTCTTTTAAGACTGGGGCGGGGCATCCTTAAGCGAAGGGTTTGTTTTAAAACCTTTTGACGCTTTTTTTTTAGAGTTATTTTTTTCCCGGGGGTCCCTCGCTGGTCCCTTCCCCAAGGACCAGTGGGGCTCGCCTTTGCGACCTCGCATGTAATAGGTTGATAAAGATTATGGGAAAAAAATAACCAGATTTATTGCCCCTACCCCCAAAGCAAAACTTTTGAAAATTTTCCTTTAAAAAATTTTGGGGGTGGTGTGGGGGAATCAGCTCATTTTGGGTTCCTTTTTTCTCCGCGATCGCTAAAAGATCCTAACTGTAAATAAAAATTTTACCTCTGGGGAAGAGTGATAAGGGCGAGAACATCCATGAATATAATTTTTTTGTGGAGAGGGGGAAAAAAAGAAAGGAAGGGAAAATTTTGGTTCCCACTAAATTTTAAGGGGGATGATACTTAAAAACTTCTTAACTCTATCTTTGGGGGGGGTAATTGGGGAAATTTTTAAACTCGCGAAAAATAGATCATCTTTTTTTGGCCCATATTCCAGGATTTGAAACGATTGAATGTGTGGTTGTTTTTGGGGGGCCAAAATCCCGAACACTCGTTATTTTTTACATTTGCAGATGTTGATCATAGTCGTGGAAAAAGTTTTTACTGTTCTTTAGGACACACACTGTTTACTTATGGGAAACCTGAGTACTTAACCCCATTTAAAGTTTTTTTTAAAGTTTTTGTCATTCTTCTTCTTTGAAAAAGAGGGGTTACAATTTAAAACGCTTCTCATAAATATGGCTATTTTTGGGGCTCCCCAAAAATTGGGTTAGATTTTAATGGTCGTTGTTTTTTTCTCCAAAATAATTAAGATTTGGTTTTAAAAGGAAAAGGATTTTAAGCATGTAAAACCTGCCTTTACAATCCACCCATAATCCCGAATTAAATTCCAAAAAACGATAAAAGACTTTCTTTAATTTTATGGTACAAAACCAGCCCCCATGGGGAAAAAGATTTAGATGTTTCCATGCATTCGTTACACGAGAGGCCCGCCATAGGGGCTGGAAAAGGGAAATATATTCAACAAAAAAAAAATAAACTACTTTTTATGGGACTGTGAAACTAGAATGACGCCGGGATTCATTGGGGAAAAGGAACATACCCTTTAATTTGCTCTTTATTTCAATATTTATTTTAATATTATCACTGATTTTAAATAAAAAAAACTTGGGCCCGTGATATCCCCTCTCTGTATTTCCGTAAAGTGTCAAACTTATGGGTTTTTAAATATTAACGATTATTTATTTTAATTTTTTTTTTTTAAAAAATTTTTTTAACACAAATTGGAAAAGGGGTAAAAGCCAGGCCCCCCGTGGTTGGGTTTCCCCGTTTAAAAGTATCCCCATTTCATTTCACAATCACCCTCCCTTACACGTTAGCGTAAGGCGTAAACCCGAACGGGGAGTAAGACGCTGTAATAATAATAACTTCATTTATACCCCCATGACTCCGCGCGTCTGAACAACTACCAATTTCCCTACGATCAAAACCCTTCGGACAATCCCCCCCGTCTAAACGTAGTTCTCTCCCAAACAATGATGGGAAACATAAAAAACTTAGCTCGCGGGAGAATTATTATCCTCCTCACAGGTTGAATTAACTCTGGGGGCCCGGAATGCTGCTATTTTAATTTAAGTTTGTTTTTAAGTCTGTGCTGATAAACTCTATTTTGAAAAATGCACGGTAAACATCTTTGAAATGAAGGAAAAACCCAAAACAAAAAAAATGGCAACGGATTATCCCAAGAAAGGGTTTGAGTGTACTTTTTTTTAGGGGAAAATTTTTAAATTTTTTAAAAATCTTGCAATATTTGAGTATAAATAACTTATCATAATAAAAATTGAGTACTATTAAATGTATTATTAAATTACAATAAATTTTACTTGAAATAGCCTATAATTTTTATAAAAATCAACGGACATGTTGGTTTTTTTTAAAACATAAATTTCAAAAAACTTCGAAAATAGGAGAGATGTTATGCCATTGGGGGGTTAAAGATATTTACTTTTCATCAATGTTGAAAAAAACTTATTTACCACGTTTCTAAACCGTTTTAGATTATAAGTCAATACTATTACGTTCAATTGCTATAAGTTTAGTGGAGGGAAATTGTAAAACCATTTAGGGAAAGAACAAAACCCCCGTTCCCCCCCTGAGAATTCAAATCTCTATCTCCCCCTTCTCGGGATTAGCTTTAAAACGAAACTAGCAAGTTGCTAACAACGCCACCGAGGTGGGTCTAAAGAGGGTTTTTAATATTGTATACATTATTTATTTATGCTCTTTTGGAAAATTCTTCAACAAAGATTACTGTTCGTATATATTTTTTATTTATTATATTATATATTTATATAAATTTAAATATATATATAAATAAATTAAAACGAAAAACATCTGTGGGGACGTGGACAAAGTCGTCGGGCCCCATTTTATTTTGGTTTTGTGGGAACAAAGTCGGGTTTAACCCCCTCAGACACATTCATCGTTTATTTTCCCCAAACCCCTGGGGCCCGTGAAAGTAAATTTTGCGTAAGTATATTTTGGTAAGGGAAAGTTAAGATAAGTTTTTTTGAAATTTAATTTTTAATTGTTTTGAGAGGGGGGTTGAAGTTTTAAAATTTTCACTGGGGGTCCAGTGGACTAGCACCTTTAAATTTTATATGAGGGCCCCTTTATAAAATTGGGCGATTCTTTTCCCCCCCTAGAATAATAAGCTAAACATAGAAATGTAAATAGAAAATGAAATTAAAAGAAGTATACGAAATTTTAAATACTTTTAAAATTTAAATTCAAAAGCTTAAAATTTATTTTATTTGTAAGAATTAATTTTTTTAAAAATACTCTTGGGGGAAGTTTTTGAAAAATTTTTTGATTTATTAAAGATTAACATTTTGGGCCCTGATTAAAAAAAAGTTTAAGGTACCAAATAAAAAAAAAATTAAATAAAAAAATTATAATGAGTTCTTTTTTGCTATTAAAACATATAAAAAATTTATATAAAAAGAAAAAATTTTGTTTGTTTTTTTTGGGGGACGCGGCAGTTGGCCTAAAAGGAAATTTGGCCAAAAGGCATTTGGCCTAAAAGGCATTTGGCCTAAAGGGCATTTAGCAAAAAGGCTTTTGGGCTAAAAAGGTTTTGCCTAAAAGGCATTTGGCCAAAAGGGCATTGGCTAAAAGGCATTTGGGCCTAAAGTCATTTGGCCTAAAAGTAAATTTAAAACCTTCGGTTATCTTCGGACAAAAAGGGTACTGTTAGTTGTTTCATTGAATAAATACACAACTGTGCAAGGTAGTTACAATATTTAAAAAAAACATTGAAAACCCTACATACAAACAAAATCAGTATTTTTCACAAAACACTATATCACCTTTTTTTTTATAGATTTCCGATATTTTTTCCTTTGTTAAATATCTAGGGTTCATAAATTAACTAAAAACAAAAGAAAACCCTTTCCAACACTTTTACCGGGTAAAATTATATGCTACATTAAAATTAAGGGGACTTTTGACAATTATTCCGAAAGGCAAAAGGGAAAGGGGAAAACCAATATAACCCACCACTTTAAATTGTCTAAAAGTGACGCCCAAATTTTCGTTTGCGCACGAGATTATAAAAACATTTTTTTTTTTACTAGTTTTAATAATTAATATATAAAATATGACGCATAAAAAAATTTTTTGCCAGTAAATATTACAATGGTCTATATATATAATAAAATTTAAATTTATGGTTTATAAATATAATATTTAAAAATTAAAAACAAAGAATGGTGAAAACAAAATTTTGTTACTTTGATTTTTTAAAAAGTGGGGGGCCAGCTTGAACTCAATTTTTTCTACAGTTGGTATGGGAAGATCAAGTTACCCCCACTTTAAATTTGGGTTCTTAATTAAAATTTTGTTTGTTGTGTTTTTAAATATGTGGGGGGCTAGCTTGAGCTCAAGTTGGCCCCCACTTTAAAAATTTTTTCCTAAATTGGCCCATTTTTACAGCAAAAATTTCATTTGGGGGACATATAACAAAAATAAGCACAAAGATTAACAATAAAAGGGTTTTTTTTTCAGCAATGTGGGGGCCAATTGATTACGTGGAAAAACAGACTAAATTTTATTTTCTCTCTTCCCGTTGCACTCAAAAGATTTTGAAGGGTGGGTTAGGCAGCGTCCCTTCCTCCCCCATTTAATAAAGCAACGCCCTTAAAAAAAAAACCATAACAAAAATTATTGCCCCCCGGGCAACTTTCCTTTGGTTTTTTTTTCAAACCCCAAAAATTTTGTTTTGAGTTTCACGAGTTGTAGGTGGGCCCCTCTGTCTTGCTTCATCCTTTGCTTTAATGATTAAAAATGTATTTTTGAATATTTTTGTGTAAATTTTAGATATCAAATTTTTTTTGGAAATATTATTTAATTTCATTTTTGAAAAAAAGTTTTTTTAATATAAAATAATGAATCGAGGACAAAAAATGTGTCCCGCGCCTGCTCAATTCCCGGGGGGTGTACTTTGGTATTTTTAAATAAATGGTTTCCCTTTTTTTCAATGCAATCGGGTATTTTCCAAAATTTCTATCTTACTCTATACCTTCAAATTTGCTATTAAATGCGGAAAGCATTGACGGGCGTAAAGATACAATAAAAAAACAAAAAAACAGAGCTTACTCTATTTACTTGAAAAACATTTTTTAGACATGAAAATACATATATTCAAATAAACAAATGACATTTTTTATAATTAAAATTTCTTTTAAAATTGAACTAACTTTTTTAAAAAATAAATCATACTTACTTTTTGACTTAAAATTAAAAAAAAATGAGAGACCCCTTTTTAACACACGGTAAAAAAGTTTAAATTTTTATCTTATATATAAAATATAAATCAAAAACCTTTTTTAAAGGGTTTTTTAACAAAAATTTTAGACCCTTTAATTAATTAAAGCTAAGGGATTACTTTTGTTTTTTTTCATTTGACGAGAAAAAGGGGAATTATAAGTTCAAAAAAAAACCATTGAAATAACATCAAATTTAAAATTTTAATTATATCTTGATAAAATGACCTCCACAGGGTTTACTAAACCAGTGGCGCACTCAAGGGGGTGGATAAACAGGGAAAACCTTCCCCCCATGACCCCAAATAATTTCAATAAAAACAAAAAAATTTTACTTTATAACTAAAACTTTTAGACACAAAGAGGGTTATACATAGGCCCTTTTTTTTAAGACTTTTTTTTAAGACTTTTATTAAAAAACAACATACACATATTAAAAGTCCCCTTATATTCTCATTGAAAAAGCAAAACCCATAGACTTCCAACATTGTATACAAGAAAATGATAAAAATACCCCATTCTGGTAATAAGTTCGTTTTATTTTTAAGTCTCTAACACAAGAATGGGTTTTATTTCCCACCGAGGCCTCGCTTATAGGACTTCAGAAAACACTCGCACCCACCCAATGTCGGTTTAAAATTAAATACAAAGTACTTCGAACTGAAAAAGTCCCAGAGCGTGTTATTCAACACATTAAAAATATTGACTTAGCCCCAGGGTTCTCACTTTTTTAGCCCGAAGGAGCCTTTGTACCAAAAAAAGAATGCCAAACTTCAAAAAAATAACACATATATGTTCTTCAAAAAATAATTTAATCTCAAAAGCTTTTATAATTTTAATACTTAATAAATATAAAAGAAAACTACACTCATTCCGCCCCTCCGCGTCACTCAAAAAAATTTTTAAATTTTGATGCAGACTTATAAAACCAGGTAGTTTACGCGTTAAATACCAACGTACCATTTTTTTATTTTTGTACAAGGTGAATTTTTTTATCACGTAATATAAAAATTTTTGTTAACAACACAAAACCGTACTAAATGTTATTTCAATACACGCCCCGACACTTATTCAGTGGTAGGTGTTTGTATACTGACAAAAGGGGCCCGGTTCGTTTCCCGGGAATGCCAAAAAACTCCCTTTGGTTGACTGTGCTTTTTCCCCCTTTCAAAATGATAAAATTAAAAACTGCCCCGGGGCGGGATGTTGTTTGGTTCTATTTAATTTATTTGCAACTCTGAGGAAAAAAACTACATTTACGGTGTGTCTGCCTATTTTTATATCGAGGTCCAAATTTGAGCGTAAACTGGGAAAGAGGAAGGGTTGATGGGTGGGAAATTCCCAAAATTTTTTCTCCCCCCATCGAAATGTGCCTTCCTCCATTTTGTTAAACTTCCCTCTGATAACTTGAGTTTGAAGCTAAAAAGAGGGTTTTGCATCAAACTTCAAAAGATTCTATAACAAATCTATTATTATTTCTAAATGTTTAAAGGTACCCCAAATAGTTTTTAAGGGCATTCCTTTTTAAAATTTTTTCCAGGCTTGGATAAAATCCCCAAAAACCCCTTTTAAAAATTTTTTTTAAAAACCCCGCCGAAAATAAAAAAGCTTCCCGATACTCTTGATAGTCTCACAATAGTATTTTTTTTCATTTGACTTACTACCCTTTTGATTTGACACATATACAATTTAAACCCAAAAGAACCGGGAAATGGGGAAGGGGGACTTTTTTAGATTGAAAAAAAACCTACATTTGCGTTTTGAGAGGGGGGAACCCATTTTAGGGAAAATACCCTTGTTACACCCGGCTGGGTTTTTGAACTTCAACTTAGAGGAAACTTTTTTTTCCAAAAGAGAGGGGGGGGTGGGGGATATAGGTGGAGGACACACATATTACTCCAACTTTGAGGGGGCATATATTATTACCAACTTTAAAATGAAAAATTTAGCTGAATCTAATATTTTCCCTTTAAATATATAGTTTGACACACTCAGTTGAACATTAATAAAATTTTTAAATTTTTTATATACTACAAATTGGTTTATAAAAAAGGGCCCACTTACAAGAGGGTTTTTTAAATTATATTGAAAAGTTTTTAAAAAAATTTAAGTGAAACTTTTTCCCAAATACCCTTTAAATTTTTTCATTAAAATTGCCCTACTATATACATTTGTTTTGACCAATAAAATATGTTCTTGACAAAAAAATATTTATTGGGTCAAAAAAACCCCGGATTTTTTAAATTTTTTTAAAAAATGTTTCTAAAAAATTTTTTTTAAAATGGCACGAAAAACATAAAACTATAAACCACCCTTTCATGGGGAATTTTTTCTTCCAAATACGTCCCATTTTAAAGAACAAAATAATTTGTTTGTAAGGTTAAAAAGCTTATGTGAAATCTCCAGTTAAAAAAAACATTTAAACAAACATTAAATTACTATAGAAGGGGACTTTTCCTAAAGTAAAACTATTTGGGGTTGAATGTTACCCGCCTGAAATCACTTACCCTTTTTTCGTAAATCTAAATAAGCCCAATTTTAAAGGGGATATTTTACCCCTTTGGTAAAAATTTTCGGAGACACACAAATAAGGGCGATTTTTAAATTTGCTTTTTTAGGAAAGTACAGCTTAGGGGGGAAGTTTACAAGGTGAAAAAATGTTTGAGCAAATAAAATACGAATCATGACCCATTTCCATCTCGTTCAAAAAGAATACAAAATTCTCAACATCAGAAAATTTTGGGGAAATCATGTTGTAAACACCAATTCTTTAATTACTTTTTTTTGCTCGGCAACGGACAACGCTTAACCGGCATTTTTTTTTACGTATGACACTTTTTGTAACCCCTTTACGCATAAATAATGGGAAAACTTACAATAAACATACAAACATTTACTATTCACATTGACTTTTGGGAAACCGCCCCCTGGGGTAATTGGGTAACGCGCTTGTCGTGTTGACCGCGCTGAAGACGGGGGTCGAGGTTCGAAACTCGGGCGGTGAACTGGGGGGGGTTTTTTCCCAAATGGTTTTTTCCCCTCCCCTCCCCGAAAAAGCGGGTTTACTCCCTAAATTCAACCTTCCCCAAACCTAATCCATTAGGTAATTATATTTAAAACAATAACCCGAACGGGTATAAATGCGGGGCAGATTTGTATTGTATTGACTTTGGGAAACAAATTTACATAAATAAAAGTTTGTAACACGCACCCCCCGGTGGGTGGATACTAACGCGCTATCTGTTTAGCTCGACTGCTTTAGGACGGGAGATCGAGGTTTAAATCTCGACTGGTGAACTGGGGTGGTTTTTTCCTAAATGGTTTTCAAATTTCCCCCCAGCAAATGCGCTTCATTTCCTCTAATTCAACCTCCCCAAATTTCCCTAATCCATTAGGTAATTTGTACTTAGCTATAAACCAAAGGGTAGTAAGATGGTGTAAATAATAAAAAAAAAAGTGCGGCACTGCAAAGTCACTGATCTAACAAAACAAGCTTGGCTATTCACGAGAGACAACGCAGCGCTCGTGTTGGGAAGTAGAGTAACCCCGATGCGTTTTCCCAGAAGAGTACTCGTAGCCGTTCCGTCTTGTGGCGTTTTCTAATATCCAAACAAACAAGAAAAAAAAAAGAAGTTTTGGCGCCCTTTTTTAAGGGTCTGCTTTTGCTTTTTTTACTTCAAGCTTAACTTTATGATAAATTGGTCGCAACTTAATTTTTTTTATTTATGTGTTTTTTTTAATTTTTTTCTTTTTTAAATTTTTTATGAGCTTTTTTCTTTGAGCTTTATCAATTTTTAACGGTTTTTTAAATATTTTTGTAACAAAATAAAACTACTCTGTGAATAAGAGGGACCAAAAAATTTATAAATCTTTTAATTTAATTAATAAAAAAACAAATTTATCACCCCATCTTACCACCGATAAGATTTACACACATTACTAATTTGGGGAATGAGTTAGGGGTGAAGAAAAAAGAATTTAGAGTAAGTGAAACCCAAAATTTGCGGGAGGGTGGAAAAACCCCCCCTGTACACCCAACTAGGGTTTTTAAATCAACCCCAAAACTTCTTGTCTCAATATTCTTGTTTTAGCGAAGAGAGCCCGAGACCGCGGCTACCAAGAGATATTTTTTCATAATGTTTCAATGTGCTTATTTTTAAAAATGTTTTAAAAAAAAATAAAAGCTATCAATGTTTTTAAAAATTAATTTAAAATATATCATTTTTTCAAAAAAAATTATATAAATAAATACAATATATCATAAAATATTTATTATATGATTAAATTTTATAATTTTAAACTAAAATATAAAGAAATATTATATACATAATATATATGATTAAATTATATACAAAATAATAAATATATTTATAACAATATAAAGTAAATATAGTAACACATAAATAGTAAATTAAATTTTTAAAATAATATATTATTTTTCATAAAAATTTTATTTTAAAAATATTATATTTAAAATAAAAAAAACAATATTTATTTGTAAAAAATATATCTAATAATAGCTAATTTTAGGGAATTAAATAGACACTTTTTATTTCCCAAAATTAGTTTTTTAAGGTTTCTTTAATTTGAATTCCCCCAAAAACCTCGATTTTTTTTATCAAATTACTAAAAAGTTGTACAATTTTTTCAAAAATTTCCTCTTTTTTTTTGTGAAGTTAAAGCTATTTTGAAATTTTATAAAAGGTTGATTTAAATTTATTTAATAGTCAAATGGGCTTTATTAATTTTTTTAAAAACCATTTTCTCCTAAAATACATTTTAGACCTGACGTTATAAAACCCCCCAATGACATGCGAGTACTCATTTTACTAGGTTTTCTAGGGTAAGCTGAATGGGCGGGGAAAGTGCGAGCCTACCCACAATTGTAGCCTTAGTATAAGGAAGGACCCCTTTAAGAACCCAAAAAAATCTTATAATTTGAAATTTCCATGAGTTGGTATACAGGAGGAAGGGAGCTTGGAGTCAACATTTCCCCAAAAAAATAATTTTATTTTTATTATTATTATTATTATATTATTTTTATTATTATTATAAATTTTATTATTAGCACCGCGTCTTACTACCCCTTCGGGTTATAGCACTTATGCTAATGTGTAATGGTAGGTGATTGTGAATAAATGGAGGACCCACCGTTTTTTAACGGGAATCCGAACCCCGGGGGCGGCCTGGGATTCCCCATTCACAAATGGCTTGTCAAAAATTATACAAAACATTGGCAAAGTAAAAAGTTCAACCTACAAAAATGGTATATAGGTTAATGACTGCTGCATCCCCTTTGGGGAATATAAATTGAAAAAACTTATAAATTTTTTAAACGGGAAAAATTTAACTAAACACTACACACCGCCCCTTTAGCATCACTACAAATCTTAACGAATGTTTCCGGAGACAGCAAAAATATTTTAAAAAATGGTCTAAAATTAACTTTAAAAAAAGTCGTTTGGCCTAAAGGATTTGGCTAAAAGGCGTTTGGGCCCAAAGTCTTTGGCCTAAAGGGATTTGGCCCCAAAAGGGATTTTTAAAAAAAGGCCTAAAAGTCATTTGGACCTAAAAGGCATTTGGCCCAAAGGGTTTTGGGCCAAAAGGATTTGGTGGTTTCCCCAAAGGCGTTTCCTACACTTTAGGCCCCAAAAGCCTTTTTGGGCCCCAAAAAGACGGGTCCCCCGTTATTTTAAAAAGGTGTAAATTAAAACTAAAAAAAGGGTACATGAACCCAGGGGTTATTAATTTTCCCTTGATTGGGGTTTTCCAAAAAGGCTAAAAATTTTGGGAAAAACGAGGATTACTTTTTTAAATTTTGCCATGTTGAGGTGTTTTCAAATTTTTGGATAGTGGGGAATTGTTTTAAAAAAAAAAAATTTTTTTAAAAATTTGTTGCTTTTCAGAAGGGCCGTTTGTGGGTGTTTTTTTTCCGAAATGCCCTTCACCCAAAACCCCAACTCTAAAAATAAAAGTAATATCTAAAAATTGCACGTAAAAGGGTAAGTTTTTTATACATGTCCTTTTGGATTAATACTTTCTTTTTCGATTTGTTTTAGTCCTAGAACAAACCCAACTAACGGGTTGATAACGCCAATTTCCCCTGGTTTTAAGGGGTCAAACCACTTGAATTTACAAATTTTTGATTGTTTTTTTGAGCGTAATATTCAAGCTTCAATTTTTAAATTTCGATTATTAAGAAATTCAAAAATATTAAAACATTTCGAGTCAGGGGGACATCCCAAATTAATATTATTTTTATTCATATAATTTTTAAAATGTATGAAAAACATGAAACTTTTAAAAACGGTCCATCAAATTTTTGAAAGGGCAGGGTTCAGTGCCCCCCGGTTTGCTGCCCTTTTAGCCCTCAAAAGTTGTTAGAAAAGTAGTGTTTTTACCCTTGAAATAACTTTAAATTTGGTTTTGGGTTTTGGGTTTTGTTTTAAATATGTTTGTTGCTTAAATCTTTTTTTAATTTTTTGTAATTGTCTACAAATGTTTTTGGGGGAAAAAGATGATATAATGTGGCGAAAAGTTGGGAGACAATTAATACAAAAAACTCTAAATACCCCCGTTTTGGTTTTTCGAGCTGGGAAACGCCCCAAACCATGGGCCCAAACCAAACAAAACATCTTAACGCTATTCTGCGTGACCCCGATTGGGGCTACGTTTAAAAATTTTAAAAAATTAAATAAAAAAGGGCTTATAAAAAATAAAATAAAAATCGCCCAAATTACAATGCTAAGACCAAGACATTAAAAAAAATAATGTTGTTAAAAAATATTACAATTTGACAAAATTTTTTTACAAATTAGGGTTTTTGGGACAAAATATTTATTTGAATCACTTAGAGTTACGTACTTGCTGGAATATTTTAAATAAAATTTTTTTTAAAACATTATAGGGAAATTTATTTAGATTTAAAATAAACCCAAAATGGTTTACAACCCCCAACAAAAAGGGTTATTCTTACAATTGACCCAAAAATTTTCTTGTTCTTTTCCCCCCAAAAATGACTGAAAAAAAACCATAATTTCTTTGGGTGTTTTTTCTTTTTGACTAGCTTTTTAAAAAAGATTATTTTCTTAAAAACAAAATTTTTGCCCTTTAGGACCTAAACCAAAAGATCTTTTTTTATCTTCCTCCGCCCCTGAAACTTTCCAACCCGGGGGTTTAAAGGGGGACTGCCCTACACAAACTGGGAAAAACATGATAGGCTAAAATTTTTCGGGGTTTGGGAAACTAAAAGGGTGAAAATTTTTGGGTTTTATTTTAAAAATGTAACTAGTTACATCGTTTTGGGTTAAATTTAAAAATTGGAGAAAAAATTTTATATGAATATCTAGAAACAACTAAAAAAATTTTTAATTTTAGTAAATACCCGCATTAAAAGGAATCAAAAGGTTAAAATTTATTTAAATTAGATGAAAAAATTTAGAAAATTTTTTTTTTTTCAAAGGAATTTTTTCGAAAAAAGGTTTTTTTGGTCAATTAAAAAAAAAAAAAAAAAAAAAAAAAAAGCCCCTCCCTCCTCCCCCCCCAAAAAAAAAAAAAATGGAAAAAAATTTAAATGGGGATAAACAATTTAAAACCCCTAACTGCGATTCTTTTTTGGGTTTCAAGTCTTTTTTCATTGTTTAATTTAAAACGGGGTCTTGTTTCTGAGTTTTAGAGTGCAGGATATTCATTAAAATTTCCCCTTTAAAAAATTAAAATTTCTTGTTTTAAAAACCTTAGCTGATAGATTTTCCTCCGGGTTGTCAAAATGCCCTAAAAGTATGTTCCCCTCGCAAAATTAAAGGTTGTTCATATGTACCCGACTTTTTCCAAAAGCCCTTTCACAGTAAAAAAACCCTTAAACCCTTTGAAGGTGGGAATGACCAAAATGAAAAAAGGGTTTGAACCCATAGATAGTCATTAGAAAGACTATGGGGCCCCTAAGACAGATGTCTGGGAGCTAAATTTCCCAAATTGTTCTTTGTGTCTTTTTAAAACAAATTTTTAAATTTAAAAATTTTAATGTAGTAACTGGTTGGGAAAAAGTTTTTTTTTTTAATCAAAATTACTAAAATTCAAAACTTACGTAAATATTTTATGTTCAGTTTTTATTAAATAAAAAAATTTTTCGAATTTTTTTTGGGAGGGTTAATAAATTGGGTGCCGATTGCAATTCATGGGGAGGGATTTTAAAGGGGGGGGGTTTTCAGCTCCCTTTTTGGAGGTATATCCCAAACCCTACCCCCTTTTTCCCTTAAAAGAACATCCGCGGCCTATTTTATGATTTTAATAAGTTTAATAAAATTTTGTATTCTTTTTTCGTTTTTAAATGATCTACCCCCCCGAAAAATTTTTTTTTTTCCCTAAATAAATCCCACAACCAAAATAGTAATTTTTATAAATTTGTTTTATTCAACCACCCCAACTAAAAGGGTTTTTTACTATTTACTTCCATATTAATTTGAAAAAAAAATTTAAACTACTGTCCCCGTACTTTAAAAATTTGTATTTTATAAAACCCCTATCTTCCCATTCCCGATAACCCAAATAAAATATTAAAAAAAAAAAAATTTTTATAAAACACTGACCCTTTACCCATGAATTTTCTAAATTTTTTGTTTCATATGAATAGTTTATACATTCAATGTTGCCCATTTAAAAACCGGTGAAAATTATGATTTTAAATAATTGGGGAATAATATAGATGTTTTAAATGTCTCAAAATTATTTTGTAATAAAAATTTTGTTCATTTTCCCAAAGAATATTGTGCCCCTTAAAAAATTTAAATTCCTCCAAAAGGCTCGACCAAAACCCACTTATGAACCCCGGGGAACTGCTGTTTAAAAAAGCAAATAAAGTTAATGCTATGGAGGGGCAACCCCCCCCCTTTTCCCCAAAACGCCAAAAAATTTTGGGCCAATGAATTTGTTTAAACCCCAGGACCTGCTGAATAAATATCGAAATTAAAACATTTTCCCAAAACTTTTAAAAACAAATATTCTAGAATCAAGATTACAATGATTATTTAAAAAGTTATTTATAGCTCAAGTAAAATAAAAAAAAATAATTGCAGAAAAATATTTAAAATTTTTGGGTAAAATATTATTTAAAAAAAGATAACCCAAAAAAATTATGAACTTTTTAAAAATTAAATCCCTTGATTATTTTTAAATGATTTGGGCACAGGTATCATCATGTATTTGGAAAGCATTTTTTCTACCCTTTTAAGTCCACGGTGAAGAAGGGGGGTGTTGGGGTTGGGGGGGGAAAGGGGCCCTAATTTAATTATAGTAGCAAGGTTGTGTTTTTTTTTTTAAAAGAAATGGAAATTTTAGGGATTTTTAAACCCTTGTTTTTTTTATTTGTTATTAAAAAGTTTAAAAATTTAACCCCCAAAAGAAAAAAAAAGGAGTGAAATTTTTTACAAATTAAAATTTATTTATCAGAAAAGATAGAATAAAATTTATTTTTCAGAAGAAAATTTGCCCTTAAACCTTTATAATTCAAGGGTCGCGAAAATAGAGTAATGGGCCTAAAAAGAAAAAATCCCCCTTTTTTTACTGTTATCACGGGTTTACGGTTTCTGAACAGTTCTGGAGCAAAAGTTTTTTATTTAAAAAATATTTTTTTAGGCTTTTAAAATTATTATTTCATGGGAGTTTGTACAATCCACCCTATTCCTCCCCCCCCGTTCTGAGGGAACCCTTATTATGTACTATTTCTTTTTTCTTTTTTTTTGTAATTTTTTAATTTTACGTAATGCTCCCCTGTGATCCGACCTTTTGCTCAGTGGGTAGTTTCCCTTTCTATTAGCAAAGGGGGTTCGGGGAAAGGGTTTTCCCCTGGCAGGGCCGAAAAAAATATCATTCGTAAAATTTAAAAATTTAAAACCCTCCCCGGGTGATAAAAATTCGGCCGGGGATTTTGGGTGTTTTTTTTTTCTAAATAAAAAGTGAGTTTATAATTATTGTGCTGATAAAAACCCTTTGGGGCCCAAAAACGGAAAGCAAAAATACCTCAAATAAACCAAAATTTTCCCCTGTTTATACTTTTAATTACACTAAACCCAAAATTGAAAGGGTATTTTAAACTTTTAAATTTAGTCAGGAGTTTGCTCATAACACTCTGGGGGGAAAAAAATTTTTACATTTTAGTTTTTTTTGTACACATTTTTTGGTTTGTACATTTAGAAAGCCCAAAATTTTGAAGTAGGCTGTAAAGGTGGAATATTCAAAAAAATTTATGTAAAAAAGTCGAAAAATAAAACAGGGTTTTTGGGATTCACGAAAATTAAATCCAAGATAGCATAAGAGAAAACAAAAAATAATAAATGTTTAAAAACCCCCCATTTTTTCCCAAAACTAGAGGTATACTTATTTAAATATTTCCAGAAGAATCGATTTTTGGGACATTCTTGGTAACGGTAAAACAATATCCCGTCCAAATTCATGGGGTTAAAATGAAGGGGGGCCCAATTAAAAATTTCTTTTTTAACAAAGTTGCATCCCCTGATTGAAAGCTTAAAATAATAAGTCCATCCATCCTCTTTTATAAACCCTATAGTTTTTCAACCTCTATGTTTTTTTTTTGTTTTTTTTTTACCATGGAAACCCCCATTGGGGTTAAAAATTTATAACAGAAAGAAGGACTCTAAAAAAAATAAAAAAAAGTGACGCCCCTTGTTTTGAGACATGAAAAAATGTGAATGAAAATAAAAAGGATTTTTTTTAAGGTACAAAAGTTTTCGTTCCATCAGCGACCGCTGGTGAGATTTCGGGGACTGTATTCTTTTTTCTCTAAAAAGGGGGAAAAATTTTTTCATTTTGAAAAATTTTAGAATTTGGGGATTTGCTACAGCCAGGGTCAGAGAATGATATAAAACCTTGTTTTTTGGGCATCAAAACCCAAAAAATTTTAATACGGGGAAAACGAGTGAGATTTTTATTATTTTTATTGATTTTTTAAAAGGACCCAAATTAAACGGTTACCACCAATTAATATTTGTTATTTTACTTAAAGGCTCTTATGCCACAATGTTTCAAAGTTTAGTTTTTTAAAAATTAATTTCGGGTCCCGGGAAAAGGGGGACTTTTTTTTAAAATTACAACTGCCAAAATTAAAAATTAAATAAATAAATATATTTCCCCCTATACACTCTTTAAGTATTTGAGCTTAGATTTTTTTAAAATTTTTCCCCTATACTTATCAATGACCTTTTTTATTATCTTTCCCTTTTTTTTGTTTTCATTTATGTTCACCCTTTTGGGGGATTTTGTTTCCCTTTTCAATCTCATAATAAAAGCCCTTTAATTTTTTTAGTATCACCCAAATCCCGGCGTTTCCCTTTTATTTCAAATAGATTTTTGAACTTCGCGACGAGCTCAGGGTTACCCTGGTACATATCCGGGGGGTAGGTTTAAACCCCCGTAATTTTTGTCTAAACGCTATTGGGGCCCAATTTTAAAACCACAAAAAAATCCTTCCGGGTACATCACCGCGGATACCTCGGGAAATTTGAGTTCAGTTTTTTTAAATGCTCTACCGACGAGGTTTTTTCATATGAGGGGAAAAGAGGTTTTTATATACTATTTTCCCCCCCCCCAAAAGGGGTTTCAGTTGGGGGGCCCCGGGGTTTTCCCATGCGTGGTGAGGATATATTTTTTTTGTTTTTTTGTTTTTTTTTGTTTGGTAATCTGGGGAAGGGGTTTTTGGTTTTTTGGGGGGATGAGAAGGGGGGGGTTTAAAATAAACCCTTGCTTTTGTTTTGTATCATTCAAAGGGGGAGAAGCAACAGGAGTGGTTTATAGACAAAGCGGGATATGTGGTTGAGAGGGGGTAAAAAATCTTTTGTTTTTAGCACTATGACGTGGTCCCACTCCCGACCTTGAAATAGACCCTTCTTTTCCCGATGACCACGACCCACGTGGGCAATGTCCCCCGTCCCCTATGACTAAAGAAAAAGGGGAACAACCCCCCAAAATCACTTTCCACGTTTGAAAAGACCCCACAATGAAATACGGACCCGTGCCCCCGTGTCCCCCACCTATGCTACCCCTACGGACTTTATGAAAGGGGGTGCAAGAGATGTTTTGGGCAACTGGAAGGAAAAATGGTTCAGTCCAAAGGGGCAACAGAAAAAAATGGTAGAAAGGACAATCAAAATTTGGGGAAAAGATGGGGAGCTGGACAAGCTCAAATTTGGGAAGACTGAAAAAAGATATTCTTTTCCCCCTTAGATTTCTGAACGAGGGTTTAAAGGGAGCTCAGGGAGGATTTTAAACCCTGACCAAGAGCAATTTAAGATTGGGTGTCTGGTCAGATTAGATTTGGGGAACGGGTGACCAACCTGACTATCAAAACCGAAAATTCAGAGAAAAATCTAATAAGGGAAACCCGGAGGGCACTTTCCCCCAAGAAATGGGTAAAGAAAGGGGAAAAACCATGGAAGGGGGTCCACGCCCTGACCCGTTCTTTAAAAGGGGACGTTCCTTCCCCCGCTGTCTGTCCCGGTTTAACAGGGATTTGGGCACCAAGATGACTTGACAAATCTTTTAAACCCTCAAAAACCCGACTACTACAGATTTCCTTTCTAAAAAAAAGGCTGAGCTCCATAAACAGGAGGGAAAACACCCAAAAGGGCAAATGCAGGATCGTTTCCATTGAAGTGTTAAGGGCAAAATTTTACCCCTCTCCCAAAAGCAACAAACCCAAAACTTTGGGTTTTGAGCCCAAGTTAGGTTTTGGGGGTTTTGACCCCGGGAAACAATGAGGGTACAATAATAAAACAACCAGGTTAAAGGGCTTGACGGGACAGGGGGTTAAATAAAATAGGGCTGAATTTTGGGGCCCGTAACCGCCCCCTTTGCTTTTCACAAATTTGGTTTAGGTTCGTTTGAGGGGGCATCCCCATGTTTCACCGTTTAAAACTCATTTAAAACCTGTGGGACACCTCAATGACTTAGGAAAATTTTTATGGACACCACCTCTCCAAAAGAGAAAAAAAGGGGGGGGGCAAACTGGGGGTTCTTTGGGGGAAAAGCCATACCCCTGGTGGTCGTGTGCAAAGATATTTTCACCGGATGGACGGATTTTAGAACGAAGTTTCCGGGGGGTGTTTTGGTCTGTGAGGGCGCAGGGTCAGCTCAGGGCCAAACGTCACGAAACCAGGGATTACGAGCAGGGAGGTTCTTTGGGGACCACTTAGCAGGGGGATTTACGCCTTTTAAAAATCGCAACTTTGAATCCCGATTTCGGACAAAGGGGAAAAAACCATTGGGTTTATTTAACAATTTCCCCCTTTCGATTTAGGGAAATTTAGTAGGGAAAAAAATTTTTTACTCTGGAGGAGTTTCCGGGCCCGGATTAAAGAGGTTGAATTTTTTTAGAGAATTGGGCCCTAGGGGGAGGCGTCAGTCCCTTCCCCTGTCAGATTTAAAGGGCAATTATTTGGGAAACCCCGGGTTCAGGTGTACAACCCCACCAGGGGGGTTAAACACCAGGAAAAGGGCAAAATTCCCCAGGGAATCCGAACCGCAGACATAACCACTCGGATAGGGAGGAGATTTAAAAATCCTCACGTTTTTCTAACCAAGAAAAAAGGAAGGGGGTTTTACATTCCCCAACCAACACCCCAGTAGGAATTTCCAGGCAACGACCGAGGAGGCAAAAATTTCCCCAAAAAACCTGGGGTAGAGGGCCCTTGCAAAGGGAAATTTTAACCCAGGGGGCAAGTGTTTGGGAACCTAGAAGGGATTCCGGACCCCAAAACCGAAGCAACCCCCCACTACGTGGGAAGGGGGAGCCCTTATAACCTATTAAAAAACCAAATACCCCCAAAAAAAATCCCGAGGGGAGGTTTAAGATAGCACTCTTTCCCCCCGTCCCCGCATTAAAATCCCAGAATAACAAACAGCATCCTAAACCCTGCGGGGTTTAAAAGTTGTCATTTAGGGAGGAAAAAAGAGAGCCTGTGGCATAGGTGTCCTGGCCAGTCCAAGGGCTTGGGAAAAGCCTAGAACAACCCCCGCGTCGAGAACGAAAATTTTTTGGAAAGGGGGGGTCAAGTTCATTTGAAGGATTTTCATTTTAAAAGTGATTTGGGCTTTCGGAGGAAACTTTTTTCACCCCCCGGGGTTACTTATGTAATTTAAAAAAAGAGGTCAAAATGTCATATAGGAAAAGGGTTATTCCAATGAGAGGTTCTGAGGGCCCGGATTGTTAAATGGGTTATTATTGAGCCCTTTGGGTTTTTTTTTCGTTTTGATTATTATACCCACCTAAGCGGCCATTTGGGGTTTGTTAAAAAAACCTATTAAAGGATTATTAATTTATTTTTAACCTTTGCCCACCCCGACTGTCCCGTGGTTTTAAACCCCCTGTTTGAGAGAACAAAAACCCTGTGGGATCCTAATTTTTATCCTAGGGAAAAGGATACCTGGTTTGAAATTATTTGTCGTTTTTTTTGTTGTGTTGGAGAAAAGGGCAGTAAAAAATACAAAGGGAAAAGCCCTGCAAAACCCTTAGGCCTCCGCAATGAAAGGTTTCAAGCTGAAAAAATTTTCTATTGTGACAAAATTTGGGAAAAAAAATTTGGGAAATAAGTAACATTTTTTTCCTCATTTTTTAGGGGGATTTGTTCCCACACCTCAAAATTTGTTTAAATTTGATTTTGAAAATATTTTAAAATTTGGAAAATTTAAAGTACTACTGCGTTTCGTTCTCTCCCTGTTTTAAAATTTTTCCCCAAAATATTTTGCTGTGAGCATAACGTTATTTTCCTTTAAGAAGGTTTTTCACTAAGTACTTTTATGGGTGTTTAACCCGCATTTCTAGTTACCGAAAGTTTAAAAAAATATTTTAAGGGTTTATTAATTTTTCCTGGAAGATAACGTTGGGGGGAAACATCTTTAAAGACCTAAAAATTGTTCTCTTCTCTTTGCAGGTTTTTTTTTGGGTTTTTGTGCCCAGACCCCCGGCTGGGGACGGACGCTGTTGGGAAAAAAATCTTTCCTTGACTTTCTTTAGGGGCCCTCCCTTTTCCCGATGTAAAATTTTCCATCCCTTTTGGGGACAGATTTAGGTTTTTTTTGGGGGTTTTTATTTTTGTCTATGGGGGGGGGGGGGGGGGGTTTTTTTGTTAGTTAAGGGTAATTTCAATTTTTTTTTTTTTTGTGGTTTTTTTTAATTTGCTATTTTTTACATAAGGAAAATTGATTTCCCCCTTTTTGGGGTTTAAGGGGCCCATTTTTTTTCGGGTTTTAAATTTGTCTTTGGGGAAAATCCCGCAAAAACCCGAAATTTGGAGTTTTTTTTTTTTTTTCGTTTGTAGCAAGTAATTTGTGGCCCCGTCTGAGGGTGGGTGGGAAAACTTTTGGGTTTTTAATGGTAACCACGGTATAGCCTGTACCCTCCCTGAGATTAAAGATTGTTTTTCTTATGGGGATTAGATGTGTCCCCCCATTTAAAGTAAAATTCGTTTTTAGCCCGGGCCCCCCCCCCATTACATAATATAAATTTTCTTAATTTAGTTTTTTGTTATTTTTGTATTTTGTGGCCCAAAGGGTTCTCCTAAAGGGCCTGTTGTTTTTATTTATTGTTTTCATTTTTGAACCTTATATCATGAAAATTTTCTTTGTTTACAATTACCCAATATTTTTTGTCAAGCGATTTTCTTATTTTAAATCTATAATTATTTATGATCCCCTTTTTATGTTTTAAAGTATTGATGGGGATGTCATTAAGAGTAATTAAGTTGGTGTATATGACAGATCAATTCTCAATTATTTTACTCGATTAAAAGAACCCATGTACAAAAAACTTTGGCCCGGGTTTCTACAAAAATTTTAAAATGGTCTACCCCATTCGAAAGGATTTTAAAAAATGGGAACAATTTATATTAGTGTTTTAAAAAACCGATGTTGGGTAACCCCAGGGAAATTTATTTGGGTTTAAATTTGTAAAAGTATGTATAAAATGTTTTTTTTTACCCGTAATTTTGAAATATATCTTTCCCTTTATCATCGTGTGAAATAGTTTCGTCAAAATACGAAGTAACGGAAATTAAACACTGCGACAAGTATTTACAACTTAAATCCCCTCAAAAGCTAAAAGACGCTAAATGTGTACAGTGAGAGGAAAAAGATTAAAATGAGTGGGTTTTAAAAAGAAAATATACTGTATTTATTTGAAAAAAGGGTTTAAATTGGGAAAATGGGAAACAATAGAGAACCCTTCCCTTTTGGTAAGAAGATTTTTTTTTTGAATGATGAAATTTGGACAAACATTTTTTTTTGGGGGGATAGACTTTTCCTTTAATTTCCTTTTCCCATTTCATTTAAATTGTCCCATCAAAACGGCGTTTTAAGGGGTCCTTTTTTCCCCCAATGTCCTTACAAATTTTAGATTAAAAAGCATAGCAAATTTAATTTTTTCGAATATGCCAATGATTTTTTTTTATTAAAATATTTTTTAAATTTTTTTATAATATATTAAATTATTAAAACAAAATATAATTATAATAAATTTTTTAAAATAAAGGGGGGGGCCCCCAAAAAAAGAAATTTAAATTTTTTTTTTCGCATTAAACCCCCTTATTTTTTTCCTTTTATGTCAAAACAATTGGAAAAAAAAGTTTCATGGGAATTTGGCCACGGCAACCCGTTTCCCCACTTTCCTCTAAAAAATTTCAGTCAGTACATGGTACTTTGGGGAGCGAAAAGCTGCGACACGGGGTCTGTAAAACGGGAGCCCCCAAAAAGCTGCAAAATGGTAAAGAAAAAAAAAAAGATAAAGGGAAATTTTTTTGGAAAGCTTGGGCAGTGAGAAATTTCACAACCCGTGGGAAAAATGTTTGTAAACAGTTTTCTCAGGACAGGCACGTCTAGTTCAATGTGTTATAATTCCAAATTGTTTAATTAGTAAATGTTGTATGGTTTTTAATCTGGGAAAAAGAACAAAGGCGTGGAAAATTTCGTAGTTTAAAAAAAATGGGTATTTTTAATAGGGAAAAAAAGGGCACCCAAAAAAACGGGTTCAAAACTTTCCGGGCAAAAGGACAAGTTTTCGCAGTTTTTTTTTTACAAAATTCGAGAATGAATTTAAGGGGTTAAAGAAAGTGCAAAACTCGTTATTTCGCGAAAAGTATTAAATTTTGGGGAAAAAGGGACGCCCCTTTCCCACCCAAAATTTTTGCCAAATTTTGCCCAAAAGTCTTTGTTAAGTGGGATCAAGTTTTTGGGAGAAAATTTCAAAAAAAAAGCAAAAAAAATTACCAAGGGCGTATTTTAAGCGGCGACAAAAAATAATTTTTAATTAAAATTTTGACAAAATTTTTCAAAAAATTGGGAAAAAATGTGAGCACT
>JBCFYV010009994.1:0-10513 GCA_039000515.1 Timema cristinae
CTCCCTCCCCTTTCCACCCCACATATCACATTACACCAACTGTTTGCCCTTTGGCCGGGTCAGTTTAGAAATACCCCATCCCCCTCCTCCCCCACTTTCATATAACAATTTTCCCCCGGTTTCCAGCTTTGGGGGGGTCAGTTTTAAAAATACCTCCATCTCCCCTATCCCCCAACTAAATATCACATTATCACCAAAGTTTCCAGCTTTTGGCCGGGTAGTTTTTGTAAAATACCTCCCTCTCCCTCTACTTTTCCCCATAAAAATCCATTTTCACCAACTGTTTCCAGCTTTTTGGGCCGGGGCAGTTTAGTAAATACCTCCCTCTCCTTTATCCCTCCACCCCCACATATCACATTATCACCAACGTTTTCCCCCCTGGGCGGGGAATTTTGTAAAATACCTCCATCTCCCTCTATCCCCCTCCATACTACAAAATTTTTACCAACTGTTTCCAATTGTGGCCGGTCAGTTTTTAAAAAACCTCCATCTCCTCAAACCCTCCACCCCCTCAAACACATTACCCAACGTTTCCACTGTGGGCCGGGGGCGTTTATAAAAACCCCCACTCCCTTACTTTTCCCCCACAAAAATCACATTACACCAACTGTTTCCAGCTTTTTGGCTGGGTCAGTTTATTTAAAATACCCATCCCCCTCTACTTTTACCACTACATATCAAATACCAAATGTTTTTCCAGCTTTGGGGGTCTTTAGTAAAATACCCCATCCCCTCATCCCCCCACTTTAAAATATCATTTAACACCCAAATTTTTCCCGGCTGTGGGCCGGGGGTTTAGAAAATACCCCCATCTCCCTAACTCCCCACTAATATCAATTATCACCAATGTTTCCACTGTGGCCCGGGTTTAAATTTAGTAAAATATCCAAACCCCCTATCCCTCCTCAAACATAACACATTATCACAACTTTTCCGCTTGTGGCCGGTCGTTAGTAAAATACCTATCTCCCCAAAACCCTCACTAATATCCCCCCCTTTTCACCAACTGTTTTCCCCGCTTGTGGCGGGGCATTATAAAAAACCCATCTCCCTCCACCCCCACCATAATATACATTACACCAAAATGTTCCCGCTGTGGCTGGGTAGGGTTTTTGTAAAATACCTCCTCTCCCCTATTTTTCCACCACACATATCACATTATACCAAGTTTCCCGCTTTTTGGGGGTAGGGGTTTTAAAATCCCCATCCCTCTATCCCCACACTACATTTCACATTTTCACCAACTTTTTCCAGTTGTGGCGGGTAGGGGTTTTGTAAAATCCTCCATTCCCTCTAATTTTCCCCACACATAACACATTTCACCACTGTTTCCACCCGTGGCGGGGCAGTTTAGTAAAAACCTCCTCTCCTCATTCCACCCCTACATATCACATTTTTCACCAAATGTTTCCAGCCTTTGGCCGGGTCGTTTAGTAAAATACCTCCATCTCCCTCTACCCCCACCATACATATCACATTATCACCCACTGTTTCCACCTGTGGCCGGGGCATTTAGTAAAATCCCCCATCCCCTCTTCCTCCACCACACATAACAAAATTTCACCACGTTTCCCGTTGGGCCCCCCGGGCAGTTTAGTAAAATACCTCCATCTCCCCTTTTTTCCCAACTACAACACATTAACACCAACGTTTCAGCTTTGTGCCGGGGAGTTTAAAAAACCCCCATCTCCCCCCTATCCTCCACCCCACATATACATTACCCATGTTTCCTTGTGCCGGGTCAGTTTAGTAAAAAAACCCCCTCTCCCCATTTTCCCCACTACATATACATTACACCAACTGTTTAGCTTTTGGGGGGTCATTTATAAATACCTCCATCTCCCTCTATCCCTTCACCACACATATCAATATCACCCAAATGTTTTTCCCGCCCTTGGCGGGTCATTTATAAAAACCTCCATCTCCCTATCCCTCCACCCCTACATACACATTATCACCCAAGTTTCCAGCCTGGGCCGGTCATTTTTTAAAAAACCTCCACTCCCCCATCCCTCCCCCTACATATCACTTTATCACCAACTGTTTCCCAGCCGTGGGGGGGGTCGTTTAGTAAAATACCTCCCTCTCCCCCATCTTTCCCCCACTACATATCACATTATCACCCACGTTTCCATTTGGCGGGATTTAGAAAATACCCCTCTCCCCCATCTTCCACCCCTACTTCCTTATCACCAACGTTTCCAGCTTGTGGCCGGGTATTTAGTAAAATACCTCCATCTCCCCCTTCCCTCCCAAATACATATACATTTCACCAACTGTTTCCACTTGGGCCGGGGGATTATAAAAAAACCCCCCATCTCCCTCTTCCTCCCCACTACATATCACAATTTTCACCATGTTTCCCCCCTTTTTGGGGGTCATTTATAAAATACCCCCCTCCCTCTTTCCACCCCTTTCATATCCATTTTCACCAAATGTTTCCAGTTGTGGTGGGTAGTTTATAAATACCTCCCATCTCCTCTATCCCTTCACCCTAATATCACAACACCAAATGTTTCCGCCTGTGGCGGGTTTATTTAGTAAAATCCTCCCTTCCCCCCTACCCTCCACCACTACATATACATTACACCAATGTTTCCAGCCTGTGCCGGTCATTTAGTAAAATAACCCCCATCTCCCTCTATCTTCCACCCAAAAAATCACATTTACCAAATTTCCAGCCCTGTGGCCGGGGCATTTATAAAATACCCCCCATCCCCCTATCCTCTCCCCTACAAATCACAATACCAAATGTTTTTCCCGTGTGCCCCGGGAGTTTGTAAAATATCCATCCCCTCTATCTTTTCCCCCATAAATACACATTATCACCAATGTTTTCCCCTTGGCCGGGGCATTTTTTAAAAACCTCCATCTCCCTCATCCCCACCACTACAATCACATTATCACCAATGTTTCCCCTGTGCCGGGGCAGTTTATAAAATACCTCCATCTCCCTATCTTTTCCCCCACAAATATCACATTCCCAAATTTCCAGCCCGTGGCCGGGAGTTTAGTAAAATACCACCCCTCTCCCTTACCTACTAAATATCACTTATCCCCTGTTTCCACTTTGGCCGGGGCAGTTTAGTAAAAAACCTCCATCCCCTCTATCTTTTCCCCCACTAAATCAATTTCAACAACTGTTTCCGTTGGGCCGGGGCAGTTTTGTAAAATCCTATCTCCTTTATCCCTCCACCACACATATCACATTATCACCAACTGTTTCCACCTGTGCCGGTTGTTTATAAAATACCCCCTCTCCCTCTACCCTCCACCCCTCATAACCAAAATTTTCACCAAATGTTTCCCGATTGGGGGGGTCAGTTTTGTAAATACCTCCATCTCCCCTATCCCTCCCCCCTAATATCACTTATACCCAACTTTTCCAGCTTGGGCCGGTCGTTAGAAATCCCCCTCTCCCTTATCCCCCACTAAATATCACTTTCCCCAACTGTTTTTCCCCTTGTGGCGGGGAGTTTATTAAAAAAAACCCCCACTCCCTCACCCCCATACATACACATACCAAGTTTTACTTTTGGGCCGGGGCATTTATAAAAACCTCCCCTCCCTCATTCCCCACTACATATCACATTATCACCCAAATTTTTTCCCGCTGTGGGCGGGGGCAGTTTTGTAAAATACCTCCCATCTCCCTCTATCCCTCCCCCCTACATATACTTTTCACCAATTTTCCCGCCTGTTCGGGTCTTTAGTTAAAAAAAAACCCCTCTCCCTTTATCTCCAAAACCATAATATCACTTATCACCAACTGTTTTCCCGCTTTCCCCGGGGGTTTAGTAAAAAAACCTCCATCTCCCCTATCTTCCCCCACATATCACATTATCACCAACTGTTTCCGCTTGTGGGGTCGTTTAGGAAAATACCTCCACTCCCCCCCATCCCCACCACTACAAATCAATTATCACCAATTTTCCAGCCCGGCGGGTTATTTGTAAAATACCTCCATCCCCCTTTTCCCTTCCCCCACTACATATCCATTATCACCAACGTTTCCCCTGTGGCGGGTCATTTGAAAATACCTCCATCTTCCCCCTTCCCCCCCATACATATCAATTATCACCACCCGTTTTCCCTTTTGGGCGGGGAGTTTAGTAAAATACCTCCACTCCCTCTATTTTCCACCAAACTTTTAATTATCACCAAGTTTCCAGCTTGGGGGTCAGTTATAAAATACCCATCTCCCCTATTCCCCCACTAATATCCATTATCCCAAAGTTTCCAGCCCTTTTGCCGGCAGTTTAGTAAAATACTCCATCTCCCGCTTTTCCTTTACTACATTCAATTTTCACCCAAATTTTCAGGGTGCCCGGGGGGGTTTAGTAAAAATCCTCCATCTCCTCTATCCCTCCCCCACTAATTTTACTTTTTCACCAAATTTTTCCACTGTGCCCGGGGCAGTTTTGAAAAATACCCCATTCCCTCTATCCCCCCCACTAATTTTCACATTTTACCCCTGTTTCCAGTTTTTGGCCGGGGGCAGTTTTAAAAAACCTCCACTCCCCTATCCCTCCCCCCCTAATACAAAATTTCACCACGTTTCCACCTGTGGCGGGTCATTTAGTAAAATCCCCTTCTCCCTCTATCCCCCCCCAACATATCACATTATACCCAAAGTTTCCGGGTTTTGGGGGTTCAGTTTAGTAAAATACCGCATCCCTCATCCCCACCACACATAACCTTACCCAACTGTTTCGCCGGGTCGGGTCGTTTAGAAAAAAACCCCCATCTCCTCTATCCCTCCAACAAAATACCATTATCACCCCCTTTTTCAGCCTGTGGCCGGGGCAGTTTTAGAAAAACCTCCACTCCTCTACCCTCCCCATTACAATCACATTATCACCAAAGTTTCCCCCTTTTGGCCGGGGGGTTTATAAATACCCCCATCTCCCCCCTACCCCCCCACCTTACATATCACATTTTCACCCTGTTTTTGCTTGTGGCGTGTATTTAGTAAAAAAACTCATCTCCCCCTTTTCTTTTCCCCATACATTTACATTTCACCAAATGTTTCCAGCTTGTGGCGGGTCGTTTATAAAATCCTCCTCCCCCTTTACCTCCCCCACTATATCACATTCACCAACTGTTTCCCCGCTGTGGGCCCTTAGTTAGTAAAAAATTTTCCCCCTTTCCCTCATCTTCCCCCACATACATTCACATTTTTACCCCGTTTTTCCACCTTGCCGGGTCATTTTTAAATTACCTCCCCCTCCCTCAATCCCTCCACCCTCCCTACAATTTCACCAACTGTTTCCCCTGTGGCCGGGGCATTTAGTAAAATACCTTTTATCTCCCATATCTTTTCCCCTACAATACATTATCACCAAATGTTTCCACTTTTGGCCGGGGCCCTTTTTTAAAATACCCCATCTTTCCTCATCCCCCCACTCTACATATCACTTTTCAAAACTGTTTCCGCCTGTGGGCCCGGGGCATTTTTTGTTAAAAAAAACCCCCATCTCCCTCATTTTTCCCCCTACATTCAATTTTTTCACCAAATTTTCCAGCCCGTGGCCGGGGGCAGTTTTGTAAATACCCCATTCCCCCTATCCCTCCACCCCTACATTACATTTCACAATGTTTCCACTTTTGCCCGGGGCAGTTTGTAAAATCCTCATTCCCTCTTTCCACCCCCACTATAAAATTATCACCCAATGTTTCCGCTTTTGGGGGTTTATTTATAAATACCCCCATCTCCCTCTATTTCCCCCCCCTACATATCACATTATCCCAATGTTTTTTCCCCTTGTGGCCGGGTCAGTTTAGTAAAATACCTCCCTCTTTTTCCATTCCCCCCCACTACAATCCATTACACCCAAATGTTTCCATGTGGGGGTCATTTAGAAAAAAACCTCCTTTTTTCCCCCTATCCCCCCCATTTAATTCACTTATCCCAATGTTTTCAGCTTGGGCGGGGCAGTTTATTTTAAAACCCTCCATCTCCCCCTATCCCCCCACTACATATCAATTTTCCAACTGTTTTTAGCTGTGGCCGGGTCTTTATTTAAAAAACCTCCCTCTCCTTTTATCCCTCCCCACACATATCAACTATCACCCAATGTTTCCAGCCTGTGGCCGGGTCATTAGTAAAATCCCCCCATCTCCCTTTACCCTCCCCACTACATACACATTATCACCAATGGTTCCAGGGGTGTGGGGGTCAGTTTAGTAAAAAATTTCCCTCCCCACCATTTCCACTTCATATCAATTTCACAACTTTTCCCGCTTTGGCGGTCAGTTTATAAAAACCTCCATTTCCCTTACCCTCCACCACTACATATCCCTTATACCAAGTTTCCACCTTTGGCGGTAGTTTAGTAAAATACTCCCTTCCTCTATCTTCACCCTACATATACATTTTCACCACTTTTTCCCGCCGTGGCGGTCTTTATAAAAAAACTCCCTCCCTTATCCCCCCCCTAATATCACATTATCCCCCGTTTAGCCTGTGGGGTAGTTGGGAAAAACCCCAAACTCCCTCTATCTTCCACCCCTACATATCACTTATTACCAAATGTTTCCAGCCCGTGCGGGCAGTTTATAAAAAAACCTCCCTCCCCTTTATCCTCCCCCATACATATCACATTTTAAACCCAATGTTTCCAGCTTGTGGGGGTCAGTTTATAAAAAAACCTCCATCTCCCCCAACTTTTCCCCACTACATATAATTATCACCAAATGTTCCACCCCCTGCCCGGGGATTTTTGTAAAATACCTCCATCTCCTCTATCCCTCCACACATATCACATTTACCAACTGTTTTCCGCTTGGCGGTCAGTTTACTAAATACCCCATCTCCCTTATCCCTCCACCACTACTTTTCACATTTCCCAAAATTTTCCCCCCTGTGGCCGGGGCAGTTTTGTAAAAAACCTCATCTCCCTATCTTTCCCCCCAAAATATACATTATCACCAAATGTTTCCGCCCTTTTTTTTGGGTCGTTTAGTAAAAATACCTCCCTCCCCCCTACCCCCACCCCTAAATACTTTTTAACAATTTTTTCCCCCTGTGGCCGGGTCAGTTTAGTAAAATACCTATCCCTCTTTTTTCCACACTCATTCACATTATCACCAAATGTTTCCAGCTTGTGTGGGTCAGTTTTTGTAAATCCTCCTCTCCTTTTATCCCCACCACTACTATCACATTTACACCAACTGTTTCCAGCCCGTGGCGGGGGCAGTTTTTGTAAATACCTCCCCCCCTCTCCCTCCATTTCAATAACAATCCCCAACTGTTTCCAGCCTGTGCCCCGGGTCATTTATAAAATACCTCCATCTCCCCATTTTCCCCCTAAATAACTTATCACCCAATTTTCCAGCTGTGCGGGTCAGTTTATAAAAATACCTCCATTCCCTCTATCCCCCCCCACTACTATCACATTATCACCCAAAGTTTTCCCCCGTGCGGGTCAGTTTAGTAAAATACCTCCACTCCCTCTTTCCCCCCACCACTAATATCACATTATCCCAACTGTTTTTAGCCTGTGGCCGGGGCAGTTAGTAAAAAACCTCCCCTCCCTCTATCCCCACCACTACATATCACATTTACCAACCCGTTTCCCCATTTGGGGCCCGGGGCATTTTTGTAAAAAAACCTCCCTCCCTTTCCCTCCACCCACAAACACTTACACCAACTGTTTCCACCGTGGGCCGGGGGGTTTTTAAAATACCTCCATCTCCCTCTACCCCCCACACTACATTACATTATCACCAACTGTTTCCCGTGGGCTGGGCAGTTTTTAAAAATACCTCATCTCCCCCTATCTTTTCCACACTACATTACTTACACCAATGTTTTCATTTTTGGCGGGGCTTTAGTAAATCCTCCATCCCCCTACCTTTTTCCCCATTTTTTATCAATTATCACCAACTTTTTCCCGCCTTGGCCGGGGGGAGTTTAGTAAAATACCTCCATCTCCCTCTATCCCTCCAAATCATTAAATTTTCCCAACTTTTCCACCCCCTGGCGGGAGGGGTTTTGTAAAATTTCCCCCTTTCCATTATTCCACCCCTACATTCACATTTATCACCAAATTTCCCGCCTGGGCCGGTCAGTTTAGTAAAATACCTCCATCTCCCTCATCCCCACCACTACATATCACATTATCACCAAAAATTTCCGCTTTGGGGGGGTCATTTTTAAAAAAACCTCCTCCCCTCTATCCCTCCACCACACATACAATTAAACCCCCCTGTTTCCCTGTGGCCCCGGTTATTTGTTAAATACCTCCCCTCTCCTCTAAACCCCCACATTCACATTATCCAATTTTCCATTTTGGCGGTCGTTTATAAAAAACCTCCATCCCCTATCCCTCCCACTACAAACACATATCCCAACTGTTTCCAGCCTTGGCCGGTCAGTTTTAAAAAACCCCACTCCTCTATTCCACCATACAATCACATTTCACCAACTTTTTTATTTGTGGCCGGGTCGTTTAGTAAAATACTTCCTCTTCCCCCTATATTTCCACCCCTACATATCACATTTCACCAACTTTTCCAGCTTGTGGCCGGTCAGTTTGGGAAAAACCTCCATTTCCCTCTATCCCTCCCCACTACATATCAATTATCACAAATGTTTCCGCTTTTTCCGGTCTTTTTAGTAAATACCCCCATTTCCCTCTATTCCCCCCACCACTACATATCACATTATCACCCAAATGTTTCCCCTTTTTGGCCGGGTCAGTTTTGTAAATACCCCTCTCCCCTATCCCCCATACAATCACTTATCACCAAAAGTTTCCAGTTTTGGCGGTCAGTTTAGAAAAAAACCTCCATCTCCCTATCCCCCCACAACTATCCTTATCACCAATGTTTCCAGCTTGTGGGCCGGGGCATTTATAAAATACTCCATCTTCCTCATCCCCACTACCCTTAAAAATTTCACCAACTGTTTTCCAGCCCGTGGCCCGGGGCAGTTTTTTAAAAACTCCACTTCCTTTTATCCTCCACACTACAATCACATTATCACCAACTGGGTTCCCCCTTTTGGCCCCGGGGATTTTTTTAAAAACCTCCCTTTCCCCCAAACCCCCCCCACTAATATCAATTACACCAACCGTTTCCAGCTTTTGGGGCCGGGGCATTTAGTTAAATACCTCATTTCCCTCTATCCTCCACCACTACATATCACATATCACCAACTGTTTTCCCCCTTTTGGGCCCGGGCAGTTTTGTTAAAAACCCTTCCTCCCTCTATTCCCCCACTACATATCACATTATCACCACTGTTTTTAGCCTGTGGGGCCGGGGAGTTTTTAAAAACCTCATTCCTCTATCCCTCCACCCTACATAACATTATCACCAAAATTTTTCCAGCTTTGCCGGGTCATTTAGTAAAAAACTTTCCCTCTCCTCTATTTTACCCCTACATATCACATTATCACCAAAATTTTCCCGCTTGTGGCCCCCGGTCATTTAGTAAATACTTCCTCCCCTTATTTCCACCATTTTATATCACTTTTCACCCAAAGTTTCCAGCTTTTGGCCCGGGAGTTTGGGAAAATCTCCCTTCCCCCCTATCCCCCCCCCCACTACTATACTATCACCAAAAAGTTTTTACTGTGAGGGCTTTAGAAAAATACCTCCAACTCCCTATCCTCCACATAAACACATTATCCCAATGTTTCCCCGCCGTGGCCGGGGATTTAGTAAAATACCCATCTCCTCTATCCCCCCACCCCTACATACACATTATCCCAACTGTTTTCCAGCTTGTGGGCCGGGCAGTTTGGGGAAAAAACCCCCCATTCCCCTATCCTCCCCCCTAATATACATTACACCAAATTTTCCTTTTGGCCGGGTAGTTTGTAAAAAACCCCCATCTCCCTTTTTCCTTTCCCCTACATACACATTATATTTTTTCCCGCTTGTGGCCGGGTCAGTTTAGTTAAATACCTCCACTCCCCCTATCTTTTCCCCATACATATCACATTATCACCAAAATGTTTCCACTTGTGGCCGGGGCAGTTTTTTTTTTAATACCCCCCTCCTCTATCCCCCCACTACATATCACATTTCCAAATGTTTCCAGCTTGTGGCCCGGGGATTTATAAAAAACCCTCCATCTTCCCTTTTTCCCCCCCCACTACATATCACATTATCACCAACTGTTTTTACTTTTGGCCCGGGGGAGTTTTTTAAATCCTCCCCTCCCTCTATCCCCCCCCACTACAATACATTACACCAACTGTTTCCAGCTTGTCCCCGGGCAGTTAGTAAAAAACTCCATCTCCCCCTTTTTTTCCCCCCACTACATTAACACATTACACCCCTTTTCCAGTTTTTGGCCGGGTCAGTTTGTAAAAAACCCCCTCCCCCTATCCCCCCCACTAAATATCACATTATCACCAAACTGTTTCCAGCTTTGGCCGGGTCAGTTTATAAAAACCTCCATTTCCCCCTATTCCACCACTAATATCCATTCACCCGTTTCCCGCTGTGGCCCGGGGCATTTAGTAAAAACCTCCCCTCCTCTATTTCCCCACCAATTACA
>JBCFYV010009995.1:0-22640 GCA_039000515.1 Timema cristinae
TAAACTTCATGGGGGTTTGCTTTGGGTATTAATTTGTTTTTTAAAATAACCAACATTTTACATACAATGGAAACGGATAATTAATTTAAAATAAAAATACCAAAGACACTGAAAAAATCTTATTAAAAAAGGGGGAGACCAGCTTTTTTAAATGGCACACATTGCAAAAACTTTTTTTCTAGAAAATTTTTTGTGAAATAAAGGCCCTTTCAACAGATCTTTTTCCCTAATCTTTGTTAAACAATTAGGTTACACACGTATCTTTTTTTGTATTTACATTTTTTTATTTTTTTGTGGGGGCGGTAAAAGAAAACTGGGGTTCACTAATTATTTTATTTTTTGGGCTACCTTTTATTTTTAACCATTATCATCAATAATAATTTTTTTGGGGCTTTGGGTTAACTAAATTTATCTTTAAAAATAAATAATGACCCATTTTAATTTAAAGAATAAGCTTTTGGGGATAGTTGCAATATATTAAAAGACAAAAAAAATTTATTTAAAAAAAGGGTGTTTTTAAGATAAAAAAAAATAATAAAAATAATTTTATTTTTAATTAAAATAAAATTTGAACAATATGGTATACCAGAAACACACCCCCCTTACCGTGCAATATTGAATGTCCCAAAGAACCCAAACCCCCAAATTTTTAAAAAAACCCCAGTACCCCATTTTTTTTTGGGTGCTGACACAGCTCAAATACAGCTAAAATTTTGAAAATTCCAAACCCAAAATATGTACCCACCCAAACCCATAACCAAAAAAATTTTTTTAGCACGGTCACGCGACTTAAAATTTGATTACTTAAATTTTACTTCAGAAACACGTACTGTCAGTCACAACAAAGAACCCACACTCCCCATAGTATATACATACTCAAAACTTTTCAATGACTCAAAACATTGATTCTCGGGGATTAGAGTCCCAAAAGAAAAACCTTTTTTGGGCCTTTTCCAACCCCACTGGGTTCGCGGGGTCACGGCAATAGTGAGGCCCATCCTTTATTCAAACTCCGAGGTTTACAAACTGTCGTAGTTTTGTCGAGCAACATTTTTTACTATCATAATAAGTTCATAGTTAAAATCTTTCCACATAATTAAACGAAAAAAATAACAACTATTAAATCTATAAAAAGGGGCCTTTTAAAAAACAACAAAATTTTTTAGCAACAAAATTTTAAAATTTTTTTTTATTAATATAAATATATATTTACATTTTTTTCTATCCCTCCAAAAATTTATAACAAGATCTTTAAATTCCATATTATTTTTTTTAATTAACTTTGTAACTTCAACACAAACTTCCACCTTAAAAACCATATACAATTAAACAACTAAATTTTCTACCTCACAAATTTTTAATTCACTAAATTATTTCAACATTATCGAGTTTTACATACCAAAAACCCTTATTTCCCCGACAAACGGAAAATCACAACTTTTGAATGTTGAACCCCACCACCACCGTGGTTCGGACCCCAGGGTAAACTGGTCCTCCATTTCATCTCACAATCACCCTACCATTACACATTACGAATTGTTAACCCAACTAGTAAACCATGCAATAAAATAATAATAAAAAAAATAATAATAATAATAAAAAATCTCTCCCTATACTAATCCAATGACTCCCTTTAAGCACAATCTAAAGACTTTTTACCGCTAAAGTTTTAGAGCTGAGGTTCTAAGAAGTTTTTTTTATTGGAGCATTCTGAAAATTTTTGCGAACTTCTGAAAATTTTTGCTGAAATTCTGAAAATTTTTTGCTACCTTCTAAAGAATTTTTTGCTAAAGCATTCTAAAGAATTTTTTGCTAACATTCTGAAAAATTTTTGTTGCCGGTCAAAAAGTTCATGATATTTCCAACCACTCTTGCTGTAAGCTTCATACCTTTTGTGTAGTGCGTTGAATTTGTTCTATTTAACCAAAAAATATTCTCAAAAACTTGTTATTGTTATTTAAGGGGTTTTTAAAAAATATATCAAAAATAAGGGTATAACGAAATTCCTTAAGTAGATAATGATTTTTTTTATCTTCGTTATTAATTTCTTCTTTAAAAATTGTATTTATAAAATCTTTTTTTTTTGACTGTTTATTTAAACTTTTTCAAAAGGCACTTTGATTTTTCTAACATGCACACACATAATTTTATTGTTGTAACTGTTTGTTACAATTAAAAAAAATAAAACAAAAAGGGTTTTTGGGGACGGGCGAAAATTTTTAAATAATTCGGCGTACGAACATTTTAATTGCTCGTACCGAGGGCCTTAAAGTAGACAAAATTTCCTAAGAAATCCTTCCAACCTTCGCGAGTAGCACCGCAAAACATTAAAGGGGCCAACTTTTGGGGACGAATACAAGGTTAAAATTTGTGTTTTTGGAAGGGGTGGGGCGGAGGGGGGGGGTAGAGAGAAAAATGGTTCATATTAATTTATATCTAATTCAGGAACTTTCTTTATCTTAAAAAAAATAAAATTTTACTTACACAGGAAAAATCTTTTTTTTCAACAAACAATGTTTGTTATAATTTGTAAAAAAATTTCCCTCTGGGGGTAAGGTGTCAACCTCTGGCTGGAGCCCCCGGTTTTAAATCCCCGTCCCCCACAGATTTATCTGATTACTAAACCTTCTTTCACCGGGCAAACTTATTAATCAAAACTTGTGAATTGTGGAATGCCGGGCCTTCACCGGGTTGGGATCCCCTTAACTTGGGCCCTTCATTTCTCCAAAATCACCCACCATAAAATTGCGTAAGGCTAAAACCCCAAAGGGGTAAAAACCCGGGGGCTCGCTGAATAATAATAAAAATAATATAATAAATTGTATATCTTTTTTTTCTAAAAAAGGATTTTTTATAAAAAAAAACAAATCTTAATCAACATTAAGCATTTTACTTTTTTACTATTATTTGTGTTATATTATATTTATTGCTATTAAAATCAAAATGCAGTGCAGATCACTTACTTCGTATGATAACGGAAAGAATCCTAAACTTTTTCTATCTGTCAAATTACCATTCGAAAAGACAACTTTATTGGGGTTTTCTCTATTATTTGGGATCAGATTTTGAAGATACATATGATAAAAATATTTTAAAAAAAAATAACCAAAAATTACCAAAAAAGAGTTGAAAAACTGAAAAAAACCCCTTCATTTGGGTCCAATTGGTTCAAACCACGGGCTTTAAAACCAATACTAAAAAGGGATCAAACTTTAATAATTTAATCAACCCCCGTCAGTTAACACTTTCCACATTTTAAATTTTTATTTGTTAATAAAAAACAAATTTTTTGAATTTTTCAAAAAAAATTTTTCCCAAAAAAAAAAAACCCAAAATTTGTGTCAAAAAAATTTAAAACTTTTAAAGTCTTTTTTTTAAAAAAAAAATTTCAGAAATAAACAATAATTTTACAACAAAAAAAAAGTTTTAAAATTGTTTTTTTTTTTGTTTTATGAAATTAAGCATAAAATACATAAAATAAAAACATTCAAAAGAAAAAGAAAAACAAAGTTCAAGTGAAAAACTATAAAAATATTTATAAAAATTGGTATTTCTGCCGTTTTTTTGTGTTGTTGGACCCATTTCAAAAAATATCCCCAAATTTGTTTATGGGGTTTGCTGTCTTCCCTTTAAAGGGTTTTTTTTTACCCTGTTTTTTCTCGTGAAAGGGAAAATTTTTTTTTTTTACCCGAAAAGCGGGTTTTGAGGGGAGGAATCTTTTCGTACTCTTTTACCCCCCCGCGAACTCTTGATGAAAGGTTTGCAAAGAGAAGAAGGGCATCTGTTAAAAAAACCCCGCCGTGAAAACTATGCGCCGCATGCGGCGGGATTAAACCTACTAACATACATTCACCAGCCTCTTTCGGGAAAACGTGCATTCACAAATTGTGACATCATCGATAAAAAAACCAGAGATTTTTTTTTCCAAAATTTTAAAAATTTTGTGTATAAGTTTTTTTCTTAAAAAAACAAATAAAGATAACAATATATATATTAAATAAAAAAGTAATTTTTGGGGTTTTAAATATCAAACGCAACATATTATGTAATACAAAATAACCTACCGCAGGTTTCAAAGTAATTTTTATTTTAAAAAAAATGACAGAAATTAAAAAATTTTGGTTTTAAGTATTTATAATTTTTAGTTATTTTTGAATTTAACACGGTTATTTTTTTTAAATTTAATATATAGGGGAAAAATTTTTTGTATTTTTTGACAATTTTTAAAAATAAAGTTTTTGTGTCATTATTTTAAAATCGAAAATTAATTAACAAACCAAATATTTTGTGTAAATAAACATTTTATCAAATAATCAATTCCCAAAACCCCACACAATCTCCAAAGGTTAAATAATTTAAACCAATTTAAAAAAACAAAATACCATATTTTTGTGATAAAACTCCACAATAAAATTGAATTTAAATGTTTGAATTCAATATTCCATACAAATAAATTTTTCAAAAAAATAAAATTCTAAGCAGATTTTGTAATCAAATTTTGCACGAATCAATTAAAAATAAAATAAAGCTTAAACCTTTTACTCGATTTATTAAATTTCACAGAAAAATTTATTTTTATGGGCGGGGAAAAATTAAATTTTATTCGTAATAAGTCAAAAGTTTAAAAAAAAATTTTTGTCCGGGGGAAGGGGTATAAATTAAATTTTAAATACATAAAAAAATTTTATGTGTGTATAAGGATTTTGGTAAAAGGCTTTTTTTTTGAAATACACACACTAACTTCGTTCAAAAAAATTATATTTTTAAATGGGGAATGTTGTTTTAATATATTTATAAAATCTATAAAAATACATTGAAAAATACTTACTACACATACTGAAAAATATATATTTAATTTTTAAGCAATCTGAAATTGGTTTTTATTTAAAATTGATTAACGGATTTTGGGATTTAGACAAATAAACACATTAAACGATATGAAAAATTTATCATATTTTCCCCCTTTAACAAAATAAACCCCCGATTTATTAACGATGTTATTATATTCTCAGTAAAAGATTCGAATTTTCCCATTATTGGAATGGAAATTGATGGGAAATTTCTTTAGGGCCCAATGCCACAAAATTGTTTTTTTCCCTTGGTTTTAAAAAATTTAGTGGAAAAATCTTTAGAACTAAGCATTTTAAAAAATTCAATTTTAATGAGGATTCATTTTTTTCCTTAAATTTTCCAAAAAGTTTTTTAAAAAAAAAGGGAGGGGGAAATTTTTTAATAATTTTCTCACATTTTCTTTTGAAAGTGAGTCAAATCCATCTTACTTTAAAGGTTTTTTTCAAACATTTTTTAGGTATGACAAAACCTAAAAAAAAAATTAAAAATTCTCAAAAAATAAATTAACTGTAAAATGTCCTTGGGGTTTAACACCTAATTTTAATAAACTAAAGTATTATACCATTTCATATCACTAGCTTTATTGCCAATTCTTATGTCTAAAAAAAATTAAATGGTTAAATGATCTAACTAAATTGTAAAAAAAAATATGTAAGATAAAGGGTAGGGTTATGATGAACCATCTTACGATCCCTTATGTGGGCAGTCGAAAAAATAAAAAACAAAACACTACTAATTAAGGTGCCCTCCAACATTAGACTACTAAAAACCCTTTGGCGTTTACCATAATATATAATTTTGCGCGTCTGTGCTACATTCACTGTAACCATTTGTGGAAAGTTCACCCGTACTAATTACCCTTGTCCAAGAACGTACTAAGTACAAAATAGTACATCCTTTCCGTTGAGCTCTTTCCATGTCACTATAAGGGATGGAAGTGAGTATGAGGGTGTGGAACCAGTTAAACCCAACTTAACCTAACTAACCAAACTCTGGTGAAAGTTGGGGGATTCACCATTCGGAGAAAAAAAAATTCCCGAGGTACAACCGGAATCAAACCTGGGACCATTAGGTTCTGAGTTAGGTGCACTGACCACTAACACCACGGGCCGTTTACGATCTAACTATTTGTATTCGAGATGAAAAATTGTTAATATACAAAAAGGGGTGAAAATTAGTGAACCATTTTAAAAAAAATAAAAGTTTCCGATATTATTCGATCTCGCATAGGAGCACTGTATAATGTCATGGCTTTAGGGTCATTTGACCGGCCCAGATTTGAACTTTTCTTGCTTTTTACCGAGTGGATTTCCACTCGCCCTCCAAGCAAATACACATATTCCTTTAGGTTACTTATTAATAATACTAAACATAAACAAAGAAAGTGTAGAAATTGTTCCATTTTATCTAATTTTTTTGGGGATCAAAATCTGCTTTTCTTAAAATATGTCATTTTATTTTAATTAATTTCATAATATCACTTTCTAAACACAAATTTATAACAGCACAGAACTCAAAAACTAACAATTTAAAATAGCAAACTCGACACTAATTGTCCAAACCTCTCACAACAATTTCAGATATTAAATAACAAGACAAACTACTTTTTATTACTTAATATCTTGGGCCCACCTGCGGGGTCGACCTAGGCCACCCTCTACGAGACTATCTCCCTTTCCCTAAGCTACAGGGTTTATTAATGTAAGGGCTTAGTCTTCACAAAAAACTCCATAAAATTGCAAGGATTAAAAATATTTTAAAAGGGTGACAACAAATTAAGGAATTTTTAGAAAATTAAACTCAACACTCGATACTAATTAACTTAAATTAGCGATGTAGTGTTAAACAAATTAGTAGTGGGAGGAGGGGGAGGGGATAGCTACGAAGATTCTTATTTTATTTTTCTAGAAAAGTCAAAGAAAAATTAGAAGCAAATATTTTTTTTAGTAAAATTAAATACTTAACGAACCTTCTCATTTTGTTTATTTTGTTTTTGACCGTACAAAAATTATGGGGCCAATGAGGGGGGGGGGGAGGGGTGGGGGCGTGACATTTATACATTTTAAACCATTAAGGATGAGGTGCACCCCTCCGACCCCCCCCCGATCCACCCCACCAAACTACTGACTCGTTCGCCAACATTTTATAAACGTGTTCTCCTTGTGCCCTTAACCTCCTTGCTTGCCACTTTTATTCAATTGACAAAAAGAAGTTGTTTGCAATTTGTTCTCTGAGCTACAGGTTTCTTCGCACCCCTAACCCTCGTCACATGCTATTATTAAATGTATGGGTTAGCATATACAGATCAATTTTCATTAAAGCACCTCTTAGAATATATATAATATATATAAATTATATATATAATATATATATAAAATTAAATCGATGACATTTACCATAATTTATATAGTTTACTCATAGTAAATAACTGTTCCGTGGTGCATTATAATGTACCTGGCACGAACCTAGACTCCTGGTTCATTCTCAACGCACTTGGGTATTTTTACCGAAAAGGAAATCATCCCAAAGTCACTAGGGTTCGTTAATTAGGGTTAATTAGGTCCGTAAGTTTTCTGAAGATTTCAAAACCCTCATACCACATTCAACCACTAATCACCCTCATACTCACTATCACCCTCACCTCAACTCATCGGACAAAGGAAAAGAGTCTCCACTACGATTTGTATAATCGACATTCCCTGGACAACGTACATTAGTACTGGCTAAAATTTTTACAACCACTGGGGTACTAATGATGTAACCCAACTCTCAATTATTATTTTTTTATAGGTAATTGATAGTAATAATTAAATTGACAGCTCAGATAACATATAAATGAAACATATCTAGTATTTTTTTAGATATCAGTAAAGAGGTGGCCAACAATGAAAATTGGATTGTATTTAGGGTTTTGCTTTAAGAAATTATAATATATTAGTCTCTGCCCTTTACGATTTATTAAATCTATTTGGGTAAAAAGATATTTTTAGTCGATTTATATATTAAATTGATTTATTGATTTATCGAGCGTTTTTTTTATGATATTACTTCCTGGGGGGTTTATTCCTTACGATTTATTACAGTTTTTAATTATAGTGTGTCGCTATTTTATCGTAATTTTTTAATATTCTTTCTTTGAGAATTTAATTCAATGTTTGTTATTTTTTGGGTATGTACAAGGGCTGGAAACTAATTTAAATTTTTATACGTATAATATTGCCCCCCCCCCCCATTTCCCCTAAGTGGTCCATAAAAATTACAGGAAATGAATCCCCCACCCCAACCCCCCCCGAAACCAGACTCCCAGGCCCTTGTCTATAATAGTTGTATATATGACTCCTTGATGTTTTATTTTACCAGCTCTGAACTGTGAGATGTGTGAAATATCGAACCATCCATACACACATGATATTTAAAACCAATACGCGAGTGATACAAATAAAATAACTTGTAGAGCTCAACTTTAACTTAACTCCGTGTGTAACTCAAGTGCGTTTGTGATTGTTTGGAAGCAGGTTATTCCGCTAAAAACTCTTGGGGCCAGTAAGTATGTAAAAAAATCACTACGGAAAGTTCCGTTTAAATCTACCACTCTTGTTTCAAACCTGTCCGTGTGCCGTCCAGGAGAATAGAAACAGAAGAGTATAATTTCTCGGTCGTCGGGGAAAAAAGTGTCCTCCCTGAACCAGTCACGTTTGGGGAAATGTCTTGTCGTCCGATGTGCAGTTCCGCTGATTGAAGTTCACAAGGACTTGCGAACGAACCCCTTATACCGGTGTGTGCGTGTGTGTGTTTGGTGACGTCATGGCAACGTCACTAACCGTGTTGCGTCTTGTGGTTTTCTTTCCCTGGCCGCGGCCTGCTTTGCGGCTCGGTTCTACCTACCTTTTTGGATACAGTTAGTATATACACACAGGAGGATACAGGGGGAGGAGTGGGGTTCCCCCCTCTCACAGCTGTATAGAAAATAATGGAACATATTGAAACTAATCCCTTTAAATTTTCAAAAAGGGAGTTCTGTCTCCTAAATGCATCTATAGTCCATCCAAACGTGAGATGGTTGTGACGTCCATCAACCACGCTCATTTCATCCGGTTCGCCATTTTTATACATATGAAGAAATCAGCCTTTTAGAATCTTTGTTTGTGAAGCATTTTGAAGCGAAACCAAATACCCACTTGTACAAAACAATTTTCACGCACTTGTGTACGCCAAAAATGTCCAACTTTTGTTTTTGGCAAATTTAACCATGTTTACAATCTATTAAATACACCAACACTTTTTATATTTCCCCAAATAACGCTACTTTACATGTGCCTTATATTATTATTAATATTATTATTATATTATTATTATTATTATTATTATTCACCCTCTCGACTACCCTAGGGGTTAAACGCACTTACCTAAGTTTTAAGTAAGTAAGTGAGATAAATGGAGGACCTACAGTTTAACGTGAATCCGAAACCACGGTGGGGCCTGGCATTCCACACATTCACAAGTTGTGTTTAATACACGTCTTGTAAAAGGTGAAGAAAATTTTTTTCTTTAAATAACTTTCATGAGCATGGGGAAATTTTAAAGACAAAACTTTTTTTTTTATCTTCATTAAGGGGACTATGTTTTGTATACCGTATTGATCGTGAAAAATATCCAAGAAATGTTGGAACGTTGAAATGTGTAGAAAATGAAACTAAACGTGTCCACCGAAGCAACGTTTTATTATTCAAGCAAAAAAAAAAGAGCCTGCTAATAAAAATCTTTCTTTGCGTAACTACCGACACATTCCCCTTAAAATTAAACCCTACTCATCGTGTAATTTTATTTTAGCCATATAATTTTTTTGGTTGGCTGAAAACCCCAAAAACCACACACAACACAACACACACACACACCACACACACACCCCACACAAAATAACGTACACACACACACACACAACACACAAAAGAAAACACAAAACACACACACACAAACATAATTATATATATAAAAAATAAACATATAGGGGGGCTATATTTGACAATAAAAATTATACGAGGAAGAATTTAATAAAAAAAAGGGATATTAAAAAAATCAAATACAATTTTATAAATTAATTATACTCGACATTTTAATTAGTATTTTCTTTTTGTTCTATCAAAAAGGGTTTCTCTATTGTATGTAACACAAGCTTTTAACATGCTAAAGCACAACTCCTAAACTTTTTACCCAAGTATCACATAATTAAAATGTCTAAAATAATGTACCTTATAATAATTTTTATACATCACTCCCTTCTCAAACACCTCTCTTTCATACGGTTTAAAACACAAAACACACAGCCCCCCACATTCATTATCCATTGTTGACAGTGAATATAGACGATTCCAACAATGAACAATACATAAGAATTGAAAATATTAAACCTGTGCGAAACTTCAAAATTTCGAATCCGAATCTGAATCTTGTTCGATCGTATTCGATTTGAAATCCCGATCTTAATATTTGAAATATTCGTGTCGGATTCGAAATTTTTAATCTCATATTTAAAAAAATTCGTATCGGATTCGAAATTAAAATCGAAATAAAGAAAAACAGATTCACAAAATCTGGAACTTGATTCAAAATTCGAATCTTAAAATCAGAAAATTTCACTCATCTAACTTTAAAAAAAAACATAATCATTATTTAAACACGGGTTTATTGAATTATCTTTTTTTATTGGAAAAGAATTAAAGTGTTTAAAAATTTAGTTTGGTATTCGATTTTGGGAATTTGATAACATTTCAATATGAAATTTTCAATTTGGATTTGATTCGAAAAATTTGTATTTTAAAATACTCGATTTAGTTTAGATTCGATTAATAAGCAAAAATTGTATTATATTTGAAGTTAAAAATCTTGGATTTCATCGTATTTAAAATATAACATAAAAAATATACAGATATATTTATATAAATAAAAAATATAACTTCTATTAATTATATAAATTCTATTACTAATAATAATAAATTATTTTGTTTTTCCGGTCCCCAAAACTCGCGCCCCCCAAAAATTGACAAAACCCCCGTCTAATATTGTGTTTTTTGGTTGGGACCTCAAAATTAACCAAATTTTTACTAATTTACGACCTCGTAAAAGATACAAAGGCTCACACCAAAAAAAAACTCCATCTATTTTTTTTCCTAAAAACACAGCTTCATCTGAAAAATACATTTTTTAAAAAAAAAAAAAACACACATTTTTTTTTCTCTTTTTTTTATTTTTTAAAACTTAAAAAAACCAAAATTTTTTCAAAAGAGCTAACCCCCAGGGCCAAAAAAAACAAGCTATATGGTTTTGTCTAAAGTATAAACAATATAATAAAAAAGGGTTTTTTTTAGCATCATATTTTAAAAATCGTTCGGGGATACGCTTTTTGACATTACATAAAATTTTGGATTAAAATTATATTAAAATTTTACCCAATTTTCATGGGGGTAAGTGGGGAAAAAAATTTTTAAAAAAACCCCCATAATAAATTAACAAACCACCCTTTTTGGGCAACCACCCTTTGTGGGACAAATTTATTTTCCCACCGTTTGTGTGACAAATCGCCGTTTTGGGACAAATTTGACCGTGTTGACAAACCCCTTAAAGAACTAAACCCCCCTTTAAAAAATGAAAACCCAAATGAATGTCATATAACTGCACTCTGGAGAAGATCCCTAAACAAAAGGGGTTTTTCAGCAGCTTTTTGAGGGGAGGTAGTATAGTTTTTGTAGGGGTATTTTGGGCTCACCAATTTATTTCAACTTCCTTATTCCCCCACACCCCCCCCCCTCCCCCCCTCCCTTTGTTTCCACGGGGGCGTTAGTACCGCATTCAAAACAAACATTCCTAGAACTAATTTAATTTTTCCCACATGTTTCTCAGAGTAAGTCACAATTATTCAGGGGTGATTATTGGGGGGGGGGGGGGGGCGGCTTTATTTTATAAAAGGCAATGTTATTTAAATAAAACATTTTAAACCGGGAAATGGAAAGAAGGAAATCGATATATCGCAAGTTTTATTTATCCTGAGACACATTTTAAAAAATTGGTCGAAAAAATACAACTGAGCACAAGAATCAACCGAGGACCCTGTAATGAATGATTTACCACTAGGCTATCTAGGAATATTACAGTGTCCAGGTTATTATTCACCATATTTGGGGGGAATTTTGGGGGACTGGTAATTCTTTCGACTATTTGAATCTCTTGAAACCAAACCCAAACTAATTGAAATTTATTTGTGATTGATGCTGTATTCGTACCTCATCAAACCCTAAACGTTACCTCAAAAAACACCCGTTCTGCCGCGGGGTCTAACGCCTACTCTCCAGTAGACTACTATAATTATTATTATTTTTTTAATTATTAGCACCCTTCTAACTACCCCTCCGTTATCCTTAGGTAAAAATTTTAAAATTAGGTGATTGGAATAAATGAAACCTACATTTTTTTTTTTTTTTTTTAAGTGGGATCCAACCACGGGGGGGCCGGGCATTCCCCCACTTTTAAAAGTCTTGTCAAGTGAAGAAAGGTTTTTTGGTAAAAGATAAATCTCCCGGGGCCGAGGTTTAACCCCGCCCCAGCCAGAAGTATTGACACCTTACCCCCCAACCACCAGCGTCACCAAGGGTGCCGTGACAGAGGGGTTTCAAAAATATGGGGTTTTTTTTCCAAAATATTTTTTCCACCCCCCCCACCAAATTGCTACCTTACCTAAATAAAACCCTTTCCCCCTAACCCAAAAACACTAACAAAATTGGGACATAACATACACAAAGGGTAGAATACGACCAACCCCGACTGCGGACTTGATTTGTATTTGTTAGTTGATTTTTAATGGTGACCTGGGGGCTAGGTTTTGGGTTTAAAACCTCGGGGTGGGGTTTCAACCCCCGCCCCGGGCAAAGATTTATCTTTTCCAAAACCCCTTTCCTTTCACCTCTGACAAAGTGTATTAACACAATTTGGAAAGGGGGATGCCACCCCACCGTGTTCGTCCCATTAAACTGCATCCTCCATTTCATCTCCAACTTTCTACCATTACACATTAGCGTATTGTGTAAAACCCAACTATAAACCTGCTAACAATAAAAATAAAAAATTGTTAAAATTAAATTTCAACCTGATTTAAATTCCCACTTTGGTTGAAACCCGACCTTTAAAATCAAAGGGAACTGCCTTCTCATAACAAATCTACCTAAAATTTTTTATATAATTCCCCTACTTTTTTCGGTCAAGGACTTTACTTTTTTTTTCGGGGGATTACCTTTTTGGGGGACATCCAAATTCTTTTTAAAACATTCATGTTAATTATTTTTTTTCCCGGGGGTAAAAAATTTTGGGTGGGGGGGGGAGGGTTAAAGGGGAAAGGGGTAGTATTGATATATCCTATGTGCTCTCATTCTCCTGCAACACTCTTAATTGAATTCGAACATTGTTTTTAGTGGGGCGGGTCATTGTTTATAAAACATTTTTAAAAAAACAAAATTTAAAACACTATAAACTTACTAAATCTGCTTTTACTTTAATACTCAAGAAAAATTACCCCTCAATTCAATTTTAAAATAAATAAAAACCTATAAAAAACACTAATAAAAAAAAAAAATTTTAATTAGGGCCCCAAAAAAAAAACCCAAAAGTTGTTTTATATTTAAAATATTTCCTAAAGTTTGGACTGTTTTCCCCCCTTTCCTTCATAATGAATAAATCATTTCCCCCTCCCTAAATTATACCCCTTCTATTATATTATCAGAAAAACCGGACACAAAACCCAAACAAAAAACAGGGGTATCGCACCCGCCCGTTTCGACATAAATACTCCCCCCCCCCCCCCACACCGTTCCATCAACCACTTAGGACTGCAATAAACATTTCACCCAATAACGGGGGGGGGGGGGACACTTCAAAACATTCAACAATAAAATATTCATCGTGGGGTTTTTTATGACTTTTTCACGCTTGACCCCTTTAAGGGGGGGGGGGGGGGTAGCAAAGGGGCTCTTTTTGGAACAAAGCTTAAATTTCCCCCTACCAAACCAAGCTTTTAGACTCCCAAAACCCCAGTTCTTTGCTTCAGTCTGACATCTAAACAGTTTTTTTAAAATCAAACGTGCTCACATCTTATATATAAGGTGACCTGGTGGCTGGGGGTAAGTGTAAAGACTTCTTTGCGGGGGTCGGGGGATCAACCTTTGCCCCAACAGATTTATCGATTAAAACCAAACCCTTTCCCTTTCACCTTTTGAAAACATTTTTAAGTGTGGAATCCACTACCGGGGTTTTATTTTTAAAAAGTTTTTTTTTATTAATTTTTAAATTATTATTATTACACCCTCTTACACCCTTGGGGTTATACCACTTACGGGCTAAGGGTAATGTAGGGTGATTGTGAATAATAAACCTACATTTTTAACGGAAAACCAACCACGTGGTGCCTCTTTCCCACACATTCACAAGATTCTTTGTAAAGGTGTAGGAAGGGTTTTTGGAAACCAAAAAAATCTGGCCGGACCGAGGTTAACCCCCGCAGCAAAAAAGCCACCCTTCCCCCTAACCCCCAGTCACCTGTTAAACGTAGCCCTTTTCCATTTCTCTCACAATAAACCCACATTAATTTTACGTAATGCGTATAACCCAAGGGTATAAGCCCGGGTATAATTAAAAAAAAAATTAAAATAATAAAAATAATAATTTTCAAAAGATCGGGGGGGGCAACACACCAAAATATAAAAAATGTAAAATACATTGGGGGGGGGGGGGCAAAATTTTGGTAAATACAAACCCAAACAAATAAGGGTAATTAAAATGAAGAATTTCGAAAAAATTTCAATCTTAATCCCCAATGTTTTTTTAAAATTTTTTATTAAAATAAAATAAAAACCAACACATCATAAAAGGGAAAAGGGGAAACCCAATTTAAAAAAAAAACAAATATTTAAAACTGCCACCTTAAAGACAACGGGGGAACCCTTTCAAATGATTTTGAGTTTGGTTAAAAAAGGGGCTTGCAAATTAATTAATATAAAAAAGAAAAATATATTATCTCGTCCTTTATGGGGTTTGAGGTATAAAAATTGTTCGGAAAATAAGTGTGAAATTAATTACCCCCCCCCCTTTTTCAACTTTATTTATAGCAAAACCCGACGTTATGACAAAAACAACCACCAAGCACTGCAATCTTACAATTTTTGATTGTATTTTTTCTATTTAAAGAACGGGATTATTTTTTTCCCAACGTTTTTTTTTTTTTACCCCATTTTACTACCCTTTTATTGTATCAACCAATTAAAATCAATTTTAAATTGGGAAAATTATATTTTGTAGAAGTGTACCCACTTTGCGGGGAATAAAAGAAAAGAATTAAACTATTTTAAAAACCACCTTTCATACACCCACCGAGATCGAACCCATCACCCTCTTGGGGGTCACTCCGGAGAGTACGCGTTAAAACCCCCCGGCACCGAACGGGCAATACTTTAATTTATTTTATCTTAACGATGTACAAAAAAAAAAAACAAGTTGACCCCATAACCGGAATTTAATTATTTGAAATCATTGAATCATTTTTTTATAATTGAAATTGTATTCTTTTAAAATTTTCATAACGTTTTTTTTTGTCATCCCTTAATTTTTTGGGACAATAAAATAAAAAAAAAAAAAAGATTTTTTACGGGGATATTTCAAATAACTCAGCAAATATCCTATTGTAAATACCTTACCCTTTCCCAATGACAGCGATATGTACTATTTCGAACCCCAGTTTTCCAACTTCCTAAAACCTCTAAAAAACCCTCTTTTCAATTTAAACTTTTGAATGAAAAACTTTTGAAAAAAAAAACAAAAAAACGAGCTTGGGGTGAGAAATAAAGGGGTTTAAGGGGGGAATATTAAAAAACTCACCAGCCCTAAAAAAACCATTTTTAAATCCTTCACAACGGAAATACGGGTCAGAATATCCCATTCCACTTTATAAAATCCATAAAAATTTTACCCTTTCAAAATTTTTTGCTAATCCTAAAAATTTTAAACAACTTTTTAAAACCGATCAAATTTAGAAACCGGGACCGTAAACAGATAAAAATAAAGTGTTTTAAAAACAATAAAAAAATTTTTTCCCTCCTATTTACAACTTTTTTTTTTCCCGTCATATTATAAAAAAAAAACATTATCTCCTAAAAAACCTCGATCATTTAAAAAAAAATTACCCAAAGAAATTTTTTTACCGTATTTTTATAAATCCTTTTTTTAATGTTTTCGAAACATTGAATTTTTTAAAAATTTTTATTGGTAGCAATGTAATCAAAATTTTTTATAAAACAGGGGGAAAATTTTAAAATTATAGTTTTAATATTTTAAAATTTAAAAAATTTTGACTACACCCTATTTTTTTTATAAAGCAAATTTTAATATGAAAATTTAATTAAAATGCTATATTAAATTAATTCTATTAAAATCAATTAAAACAACCCCAAAAAAAAATTCAACCTTAACAAAAATTTATCATTTTTTTAAAAAATAAAAAATGCCCAAATTCAAAAAAAAACTTCGTTTGAATAAAAAATAAAAATCCTCTTTCCTGTTTTTAATTATTTTCAACTTATTTTTAAATAGTTTTTAAAAAAAAATACGAAAAGGTGGGTTTTAAAGGGAAATGTAAACGTATTAAAATTATAAATAAATATTTTCACCTGCATTAGCGTACTAGAAATAAACAAAAATTACCCCTCACCCGCATTGGGATCATAACTAGGTCGCATCCGCATGGCCTTTTTTTTCCCCGGTAAGATCAATCGGGTTACGAATCCCAACCTGGTATAATTGTTTTTTTTTTTTTTAAATTCTTACACGATGTCGATACTTTAAAAAAATTAAAAATCGAGCCGGGGTCGGGGGTAAGGGCAACTTCTTTTCGGGGTTCAACCTTTCCCCACATTTTTATCTTTTTCCCAAACCCTTCCTTCACCTCTGACAAGACATCTTTTAATTGGAACCAGGCCACCCCCGTGGGGGTTTCCACTTTAAATTTAGTCCATTCATTCATTCAAAATCACCCTACATTACACTTACTAATGGTATAACCCAACGGTATAAACCGGTATAATAAATAATAAAAAAATAATCTTTTTAATAAAAAAACCCTTTTTGGTGGCCGCGTGTTCAAACGCGTTTTTTCTCGTTTAAACTAGAGGCCGGAGGGGAAGATAGGGTTGGGCCCGTAGGGGCACAAGTTTACCCTAAAGGGTTTTCCACTCTCTTCTGGGGGGCATTGAAGGGGGCATTTCCTATAAATTAAACCTTCCAAAAAATTTAATAATTGGTTAATTATTAGGGGCTACCCATTTTCAATAAAAAACAATAACAAATTACAGACTTTTTCATTAAAGGAAAAAAAAAAAGGCAGCAAAAAATTACTTGACCTATTTTTCCACTATTCAAAACGTTCACTTCATGTGATAGGGACTGCCATTGAATTTAAATCAAACTTTAAAAATGACGGCGCAAAAAAAAAGGTTTTTTAAAAAAAAAAATGTTAAAACTACCAATTTTTTCATAAAACAAAACCCTTTGAAGGCCCTTTCTTTGAAAACGCTGTAATTAAAGTTGTTTTTAAATACTCACTAAATACAATTGTCACATGGATTTTACGTTTGTAACAATAGACGCCTTGTAAAAGGGATAGACCCATAGGAGGGGGGGATACAAAAATTTTTGAGGATAAAGGGAAAACCGGAACACTGGGATACTAACAATAGGTTTGGGGGGGCGGGGGGATTTAGCTTTTCTAAATAAAACAGTACTAAAAACAATTCCAACACAAAGACAATCAAAAATGTTCACGGTTGATTTCGCAGACTGTGTTAATCAAAACACCCTTTTAAAGGGACAATTTGTTTTTTTTAAAAACCCCCTTTTTTTTTTATAAATTTTAATTATTTAATAAAATTAAAAAGGGTTTTAAAGGGGAATAAATTTCAAAATAAAATTACCAAAAGATAAACACTTATTTTTTTAAAAACAATGATACTGTTTTTTTTACACCGCTCTAACTCCCTTCGGTTTACCTTTAAAAATCAAATACCTATGGGTTAGGGTTAAAAAGGGTTTAATTAGAGGAAGGGGCCCCCATTTACTGGGGGGAATGGAAAACCATTTAGAAAAAAAAACCCCCATTTAACCCACCGAATTAACCTTGATCCCCCTCCATCATCTACTCAACAAAATACGCGTTTCCCACTACGCCCCCGAGGCGGGGCGCGCTTTAAAACCCTTCGGGGTTAAACCCTTTTGTACTAAATTAAACAATATTTTAAGATAAAGGCACTTTAAGGGGAATATACTCAATTTTGCGGGGGGGGGGAAAAAAAAACTTAAAAAACCGCCTTCAGACACCGACCAAGATACAACCTAATCCTCGCATCGCCCAACTAACTACTGCAGTGACGACTTAAACCCTCGGGCCCCCGAGGGGGTTCGTTGTAAAAAACTTTTATATACCATCATCAAAACTGTCTATCTTTAAACATAATTTATACAATAATAGGTTACTCATTAAAATATTCACTGTTTTAAAAACAAAAAAATAATAAATAGGAAACTTTATTTTAAAAAAACCCCCCAAAAAAAAACCAAATTTTTTCCTCAATAAAAAATTTAATATGGGAAAAACCACATAAATGAAACATCCTCACCTACTGTATCATACTTTCTGTCGACTTTTTAAAGGTCGATCTTTTTTTTCAATATTACCATCCCTATCATGATTAACCTCTTTTCCCCCCAAAATTAAAAATTTTTAAATTTCATTAAACCTCTTTTTTCCCCCACCACGTACACCCCCCTCCCACCCAATAAAAAACACGAACCAAGAAAACTTTAATTCTTCATTAAATTTTTTCCTCTGCAACAGATTTTCTGAATACCCCCTCCGACATCCTTAACCTGATCGCACAAGACTCTGGGTTTCTTTTAAATTTTTCAAAGCCCCCCACTTAAATTAGACGCTCTGAAAATTTACCTTTTTTTAAAAAAAAACCAGATCTCATTCACACTAAGAAATTTGTAGTAAAATTAGCTTTTTAATAATTTAAATTTTCTTCGTACTTTTAAAAAATAATAAAATTTTTTGATTAAATTATTTAAGAATCAAATAGCAAAACATTATTATCTTTTTTTGTGAGATTACTCCATCTAAAACATATTTTTAAAATTAAAAATACACCCGGATACAAACGAATCCGTAGGGGGGATTCCTGGTAGCTCAAGTTTTAAGCATTTTTTTACTAAGTCAACCCGGGGTTTGATTCCTTGCCAGTTCATTTCTCATTTTAGAATTATCTAAAAGGGGTTTAAACCTCACTAAAAAACATAAAAATACTCGCCATTTGATTCTTAAAAATGCATCCATTAATTTCCAAAAATTTTACAAGTCACAAAAACCACCACAAATTTTAAATTTACTCCCTATTAAGGGCCTTTAAAAATGCACTAAAAAAAACTTTATTAAACTTCAAATTTGTTTCCCAAAAATTTTTTTTTTTATTCTAATAACAATGGTTTGAAGTTTTAAACTAAGTATAGTACATACCCCCTTTTAGTTTGAATATAGATTTACAAAACTTTATGACCTTCAGTGATTTCACCCGGATTTTCTACCTCAAAAAGATAGTTGTTTGCACCCCTTACCAACCCGCGAAAAAGCGGGCCCTTTGACCTGACCAAAACCCCAACCAACCAACTAAAAAAACATTTAATTTTTGCCCAAAAACCCTTGAACTACAAGAACTGAGGAAGTTTGGTATAACATATGTCAAAACGATGATAGTTTCTATCTAATTTTAAAACAAATGAAGAAAACACTCTCCAATAGTGGGGCCCAACTCACACCTCCTCAAGGATGACCCTTTTGTACTTTTCAAGTTTGGGCCCTAAATCCCTACACAGGGAAGGACTTTATAACACTCCATTTTTTTTCTCAAACTACCCAAGCTTTTTTTTTTGGGTACAAAAACCAACCCATCATTTATACCCTTAGAATCAAAACTCTTTTTACCGTTTTTATTTGTTTTAAACTGGGGGTCATTTATAAATTCCCCCTTTTGGGACATACATTTTTTGGGAAATTTTAAAAGAAAAAAAAAAAAAAATCTCAAACGGTATATTGATAGGGGAAAGCAATGGGGGGCATAATTGGGGGGGGGGGACCCCACAACCCCACCCCATGATTTAAGCAGGCAGGGGTTTATAAACAACATCGTTTCCTTTTCTCTGAGAGGTATTTAAAGAACGAAAATTTTTTAAGTTTGGGGGCTTTACTAGATTTTCGCGCCGAAATAAAATAAACCAGCCAGGGCCGAACGGGGAAAGGGGGGTCCATTTAACAAATCCGACACACAAAAATCAAATACCTACCCCCCCCCCCCCCCCGAAGAAATGACAAACCAGTCCTTGGGTTTAGCTCCCGTAAACTTTCAATAATAAAGAAAAAGGGAAAAAAGGGGGGAAAAAAAAGGAACTTTTTAAAAAATTGCTTCGGATTTAGGACCTTCACGGGTATGGGGCCTGACCTATTAAAGGACCGACTAATTTCCCCGTCACCACGCCAGATAAATTTTCCTTCTCACATACCCTTTTTTTTTTTTAAAATATTTAAAAAAAAAAAACCCCCCCACCCAGTGGTCAGCATCAGACATCGGCTCACCAATCTCGGGTTTCATTGGGGGGTGGTTTTTCCACGTGTGATTTAGTACTGTGTTTCCACCCCCCCCCCCACACTCAGCGGAAAAAATTTTTTCTAACTATCCTCGCCATCCTAACCCCTTGAATTAACCTTTCAAACACTTTGGGCACTTATAGTCTTAAGATACCACTCACGCAATAACCGACTAGATAACGTGGTATCAGGGTTTTAACCTCAACGATTCCTAAATTTTTTTTTCCTAAACTTACACTCCTCCCCATAAAATGCTGCACACATCCTCTTAATCCCCCACTTCATACGATTCAAATACCCAAAGACTGTTTAACCTTTTACCCACTTATCCCATGGGTTTAAGCTCATCTCGTTTGTACTAGACATCATACATAAGACGAGGGTTTTAATCCCGGGGATTACGGGGGGTTTTCCCACTTTTTCCTACAAAAATAGAGACACTTTCCCTAAATTCAATCTTTTCCTCATCCCTAATCATTTTTTAAAATTTTACATATCATTTTTTAACATAGCCACACCAGAAAAAGAAAACTATTTTTTTAACGACTTTTTGTTTAAACAATTTAAAAAAAATTTTCACTATTATTTAAATTAAATTAATCTTTCAAAATTTTATTGTTTAAAAAAAAAGAGGAATACTCTAGAAAATTGCCCATCCGAATTGCATCATCCAAATTTCCCTTTTTAAAAAAAAAACCCTTTCGACATTAAAAAGAATATAAAAGATTTAAGAATTTCTTTTAAAAAATTTTTTAAAAAAACGCAGTCAAATTTCATCTTTTTTTGTAAAAAAAAATCACATCTTTTAAAAAATTTTTTTACACTAATTTCATATTACATTTTTTTTTTACATTCCCAATACGAACAAATTCTCAAAAATTTGGGTTATCAGAATTTCGATATAAAATTAACCGGTCCGATCAAATTCGATAACTTTTTAGCTGTTATTTTTTTTTTCCACCTAAAAAGATTAAAAATTTAAAAACCCAAAATTATTTTCCTCTAAAAAACTTTACAACCATTCTTCTTAGAATAATACAAAAAAATTTTCTACCCTTTTTTTGTCTATGGAAAATAACACTCCTGTTCTAATCATTCATTCAGAAAAAACATTCGTTTTAAAAATTTATGTACGTTTTTTTATTTCGGCTCCCATTTCCAAATCTTTTTTCTATTTTATTTTTAAGATTTGATATAAACTTACTCGATCTTTTCTTCTTCTTGGTGCCTTATCATTTTTAAAACAAGGGGGAGGGGGTTTAAACAAATTCTTTTTTTCGAAATACTCTCTCGACTTTTAAACTAAAAAGTTTGATAAATATTTTTACCTTTTAACTAACAGAAAAACTAGGGATTTTTTTTTAAAATTTTAAAAACAAAAACCTTTTAAAGCCAAAAATTAAAAAAAATCCAATATATTATAAAATTTTTAACTTTTAGCAAACCCGAACAAAAATATCCTTTTTTTTAAATAATTTAACTAAAAGAACCATTGATCCATTATAAAAAGTGATTTTAAATTTTTATAAAATTGTAATGATTTTTTAGAAATAGGGAAAAAAAAAAGGGTAAAAATTATATCGACAAAAACTTGTTGAACAAAAATTTCCTTCAATAATTATTTGGTTTATCTTTATTAAAATTTTTAAAAAATCTTGGGAAAATAATTTAAACAATATTTCTATAACATTTTTTAACGTAATTTTACTAAAAACTTTTTAAACAAAAAAACCTTCGCGATATACGCAACAAGAAAAAATTACGCAAATTGTTTAGGGTGAAGAGGTTTAATAAAGGGAATGAACCAAATTGCGAAAGGAAAATTAAAACCATCCTATCCCTCTCCCACATCGCATTTAATCATCCAAAGGGAATTTTTAATTTTAAACGTGAAAACATGAAGGAAAATTTTTCAAAGACTTCCTCTTTACTCTCCTCAAGCTCTGCGTCCATGACTCCTCTTTCTCTCCTCACCTCTGGTCCCCTACTCCTCTTTACCCCCCTCACCTCTGCGTCCTGACTTTCCCTTTACAAAAACCCCAGCCCTGTCCAGACTTTCCCTTTT
>JBCFYV010009996.1:0-21781 GCA_039000515.1 Timema cristinae
GGGGTATTATAGTGGCCTTCGGGCAACCTTCTTGTGAGTTGAGGTTCAGAGCAGTGTTCTTTGGTCTTCCAAAACTCTCTCACGACAGTGACAGGAGAGTTAGAAAGAAGACATACCTCAAAATATGCCAAAGTACAGAAAATTTAATCTTATTTTGCAAAACTTTCTGAGTATTTTGGTCGACTCGTGAGTAAGGAAGGTAGCATTGACAACATATTGAATTTTACACGTATGCACCCATCACATCTAATGTTGATTTAAGTTTTTAAGCACAAGAGTTAATTATAACAACAAAACGCCTGTCTATGACAATAGAGAACATTGTAAAAACTTTAGTGGGCTACTGACACAATAAAATGCTGTAAAGTATTAATACTTTATTTTTTTTAACATGTATAAGTCTATTTATGGTATATAGATTAATTTAAAATACATTTTGTATGTTGGACGCAAAGCCCGAAAACGGCAAATGGATTTATTTTTTTGCTCAATCCTAGGACTAGACGTTTTAAAATGACCAAAGCACGAGGATATATTAAATTTTGTGCTTTGACCGTCTTCAAATAGAAAAACCTAGGATTATGCAATTACTAAACGACCAATAGTTGAAAAAACATTCTTTAGGTCAGGTGGTAGGCTTCAAAAAACAAATTTGGTCAAGTTAAATTGATAATTAAAAAAAAATTAATATCCAGTCCGGTTCTGTATGCAAATCAATAAGATCCACTTGCCCTCTTGAATTCGTATATTTGCTCAAAATTTGGCGCGCGCTAGTCAGTCTGGTCAAGAAACAAACTAAATGTTTTTTTCAAACTTTGGTCGTTTAGTATTGCACAATCCTAGGTTTGTCTGTTTGAATATGGTCAAAGCCCAAATCAGAATACAACGTCCAATTTAGGATTGACAAAAAAAAATCCGTCCAATGGCCGTTTTCAGGCTTTGCACCCAACATACATTATATATATATACATAACATTATATGTGTGTATAATATAATATATACACGATTCATTTTTAGTATTTAGCGCATAAACTTACTCGATCTTGGATGTGTAGGTGAGAGCTGATCAATCTGAGTGAAAATACAGAGTAAAACTAAACAAATAGCAATACTGTTACATGGTGATGTTTGTTTCACCTGATTATGATATCATTGGCGAACACAAATAGCCCCAAATTGACAAAATCCCAACTAAAAGTCTTGACCAACGCTCGGATAAGCTGGCGTTCGTTTTAATCGCCCCCGCTCGCTCCACTTCTTTCATCCATTTTTTCTAGACATTCAAAATAAATGTGGGGGTTTATATATAATTATAATTTATTCTTGTATATTTCAAAATACATTCAATAAAAAAAAACAAGACCAAGAAAAAATTGGGAACATATTTTATTATTTATATACCCCAAAAACACATATTAAAAGAAAAATGGATAGTGCTTAATTTATTAGCTTTAAAACAGACTTATAAATAAATAATTACCAACAATTTAACAGTTTTTTTTGGTTCATTTTAAGATGAAAAAATTAATTGGTTTCAATATTGTACCAAAGAGAAAAAATTAATTCCCACGCCCCAAAACGAATAGTATCTGGTACCTGTAATTACCTCTAATAAAACAGTTAAAAATCAAAAGCCTTTGCTCAGATCTCTATCGCTTCTTCCTACTAGATTGAGGTCTGGGAAAAAAATCCAGGCATGGCCGAAAATGCATCAATATCTCAGTGATGAACTAATGGCCGGGACACTGGGTGCTGTAAAATAGATTCTATAATTAACTTAAAGGTTGTAGTCGGGTGCTGATATAATTCATTTGGTTTATAAAAGTCAAGTAAAAAAATGCATTAAATAAAAAAAAATAAAAATAAAATAGGCTAAAATAATATAAAAATAGTAGTAAGCGTTTATCTAAAATCGTTGTATGAATTGACTTTGTTTTTTAAAGAGAAAAAAAACTTTATTTTACTTACTTTTCTAAATTATTTCCGACAATTTTGAGCGATCTTCTTTTTAGTGTCTCAAATAGATTCTTCTTCAATGGCCTTACTGTAGCCAGTTTTAAATAATTTAATGGTCCATCTGTACAATAGAAATGTTAATAATTTGTTCATGATTCCCAAGTTTTTCATGTTACAATTCAAGCAAAAAAGTAATTACCCACCATTTTTTAGGATGAACATTTTATAAAATACTTTCTATCATTACGACAATATTAGGTTAAGTGGCTGCACATTTATATTCGCATTGTTTGGTATGAAATATCAAAATACGTTTTATTATTATTATCAATATTATTTTTTATTATTATTATCATCATCACCGCGTCTTACTACCCTTGGGGTTTAAATAGCACTTACGCTAATGTGTAATGGTAGGGTTGATTGTGAGATGAAATGGAGGACTTACAGTTTAACGGGAATCTGAACCACGGTGGAGGCCTTGCATTCCCCACTTCACAAGTTTGTGATTTAATACACGTCTTGTCAGAGGTGAAGGGAAGGGTCTGGCACCCAGAAAAATTTCTGTGCTGGGACTGAGGATTGAACCCCGGACCCCCAGCACAGAATCCGACACTTGGCCCCTAGACCACCAGGTCAAACCAAACACATACTGTTTTTTCTATTCAACACTCACACGAAGAAGATGACCGAGAATATGTTGGCCCATCCTCCCTCGGGTTGACTTTGTTTTTTATAGTCTCACTCTCCTATCGGTAAACTGGATCTCACCACTCTAGAACAAGTTCATGAATTTGAGGGATTTCATCTGAACAAGGTTAACAAAAATTCCCCTTTAACTTTAACAGTATAATTTTGATTAAGGTTTCACCCTTTTATTGTTAAGTTTAATATGAACATCTGAAATCAAGTCATTTAATAAGTGTTAAGTAATATTAAACATGCACTGCGCAGGACGAATCTATAAAAAATAAAAAAAACAATCCAATAAGTTATTTCTGCTACTTTATTTCGAATTTAAATGGTCCCAAAATTAAATAGTTAGAGCACTTTAAAAATAATTAATGATTTAAAAACTATAATACTTTACTCCCGTAACAAACACAATATTTTGCAAACCCAATTAATAAGGTTTTATTCAAAAAAATACAAAATAAACTCATGTTAAATTGGATAATGTATACTCGTATTTTAAAAAATTTTTATTATAGTGTATTTTGAAACAAAAATAATATATTTGTCAAATGTGAGCCAGAAAGTATCTAAGCCGTATTTATAAGTTTATGGAGATGAGCAGGTAAGCGGAGGGTACTTAATACAATCAATTTTTGTTAGGCATCGACTAATTCTGATAACTAGGGAAAAATTTACTAGATCTAATATTCCCAAAAATCAAGCTATAATTTTGCAGCTATGACTTTTGGTTATATTACTAAGGCAATACCTTAAAAAAAAAATATATATAAGCGTTTTCCACTCTTAAATTACCGTACAGGAATTAGAAAACGCGTAGTTGCCAGATCTTATCCCTCGAGACAGATTGCAGATTTCTTTTACCCAAAATTTTCAATTTACGCAATTTTTTAAACCCCTTTTGGCAATGTATTTTAAGTTTGGTTTTTTTATAAGTTTGTACTATTCGGTTTATTATTAATTTTATATAATGCTAAAAAGATAAATCCCTTTAGTTATATATACACTGCACAAATTCCTGTAATGAATAGGTTGCGGTTTGGAATTTCTGACTTTCGAACGAAGTGGTTTTTACAGTCGGTTAAAAATTTGCTCACCCCCCTCTAATCCATGTAAATATGGGTGCATTTTTAAACAATTACTTAACTTAATAGTTTTTTAAGTAAAAAGTCTTTTATAACCTTATTAGACACCCTTTAAATATATCCCAGGAATACTCAAGCCCCTAAAAGCTTGGTAGTTTATCAATCAGAGTTATTCTGACCAATCGTTTGCAAAGTTAGATGCCATCGCTAGTTATATTAATTATCAAGGAAAAAAATAGTGTTTTGGTTACTATGACCATCATCTTTTTTTTATCTAATGTTATTTCTAATGTTAACTATTCCTAGTGTCTTCCGCTGGTTTATATTCAATGCATAACGCATAGCTAATAGTAATATAGTGCATAGCTAAAGTAGACAATTCATAGTAAAAAATACTAGGGTTATAAATGAAATTTAGTGATTAAAGTCTAGCTTTACGATTATACTACAAAAAAAAAAGAATGATCATACCTTTGGGGGCTTTAAAATGAATAATTTTTTAAAAGGGTTATTGTGGTGATGTGGGATTCCGAAAAATTTTATTAATTTTTATTTGTCATGTGTACATCAACGTATATACATTATTTTAAATCTTAACTTTTTTAAAAGAATTAAGTAAGGGGGAATGCGGCATTCAGCGACAAGCTATTTAATCCTCTTTTTTATGGATTCTGAGATGACGGATGACCATGTGGGGGAAGGGTTGGAGCCCTCGATGTGATCCTGAGATGGCAGGGGGAGGTGGGTGATCCCGCAGGAGACATGATAGTGTGTTTTCCCGTGACCTCATTAGCATAATTGAGAGGGTTGGAGGACTTGGGGGGAGGGGAGGGGAGAGACACGACTGGGATGCCGGAAAGGGCTATGGATGGCTGAGGGGGGGGGGCGGGGAGACTAGCAATACGGGGAACAGGGTTTTTCTCTCCCTCCTCTCATCATCGTGATGTAGTAGAGCAGCTTACCCCTCCAAACCTTGAACCCAGCAAAGATTGGGAGTTAAGGATTTTGACAAGTATATTCTCTCTGAGGGGGGGTTGCTTTTGGACCTCAAACCCCTGATGGTCAAGATTGGCAATTAAGGAATTAATCTTAATATCTTTTTTCTCTCTAAAAACCCGAGGTCGGGCCAAACCATTTCCCATAGGCCCGGGGTTCCCAACCCCAATAGGGAACAGCCAAAGGGAACGGTTACAGATCTGGGGGTTTCAACCCCTACAGGAAACGATCTAGGGGTTTCCCCGGGGTTCCCAATCCCATAGGAAACAGCCTAATGGAACAGGATCGCTCAAAAAAAAATTTTTATCCGTAAAGGGCGGGTTTCACTTCCTCAAAATTAAAACCTTCCCAAATTTCCTACGTCGGAGGACAGCCAAACCCCCTAGGGTTTAAGGAAAATGAAAAATTTTTTCCCCCCCTTTAAAAAAATATTTTCCAGAAAATTTCGGTTTCATTTCCCTCTAATTAACCCTTCCAATTCCAACTTTTGGGAAAAACAACCAAACCCTGTTTGGTTAAGGTTAGGGAAAAGTTTTTTCACCTCTAAATAAATATTACCCAGCAAATGCGGTTCCATTTCCCTTTTAATTTTAAACCCTTTCCCCCAATTTCCTCCCGTGGGAGGACGCTTTGGACCTGGGAACCCCGATGGAAAAGGGTTTATGACAAGTATTTTTCACCTTAAAAAAAGTACATTTTTTTTTTTTAAACCTAGTATATTTTTAATATTCCTTTTGATCATTTTATATTTTTCATAAAAAATTCTCTTTTCTTTTCCAAAGTTTAGTCTTTTAAACTATAGTCTTTCCCCCACTTAAAAAGTTTGTATTTTTCGTCCCCCTTTAGATAGATCGTCCGCGTTCCCGACGCTTAAAACCCCGACTTCTGAAACTCCCCGCCAAATTTTTTGCCCGGAAAGGGATGCACTTTCCCCCACATATACCCCGTCCCGATTTTTGGGCTCGCCTCCGGCTCGCTGATTTTCTTCGTCCCCTTTCCCGGGTGACAACGTTTTTGGGCCCCGTTTATTTTCGATTCGGGAATTTTTTTGGGGCGCGGTCAAAGTTCCCCCCGCTCGATCCGACCCGTCGATGCACAAAGGTCTTATCCCAGGGGACGTCTTCCCCGAAAAATTTTTGGCTCGTCCCCCCCTTCAGCTTGTAGAGGCACATGATGTTAAACAGTTTCCGACGGACGGGATCGCCTCGAAATTTCCCCGGAAATTAGGGCATCCGAGCCAGTCACCGAAAGTCGCAACACTCCTTTTAAACCCTTCTCGACTCTCCCGATTGTACCCCCAAGTGTTGCCCTGAGATCTTAATTTCACTCATGCCCTCCGGCCCGAAAACCCAACCGTCAAAAATTTCGAATGGGGATGGCCTCCTACCTCCCGCTCGCTTTATATGCTGGGGATGGGGGGGACATACCCTCTCCCCCCTCGCATCGACCCACGAATTGTGTTTTAGATCAAGAAAACAAATTTAAACGGAACATGATCCCAGATCTAGAGGTCCCGATTTAAAAATCCCACAAAAACCCAACCTAACGGAACGGGCTAAAGACCCTGAGGCCAGGGTTCAACCCCTCACCTCGTACCGGTTAAAAATCCCTTCCTTCACCTCTGGTGAATGTAAAGGTCATCACCGGGGTTGGGAAATTCCTTCATTTCATTACATTAGCGTAAGAAAGACTATGCTAATAAAAAAAACCTTCCTGTTTGTTTGGGGGCTAGTGCGTTCTTCCTTTTACAATCCGACTATATTTTTTGGGGCCAAAATAGCAAGTGGGGAACATAGGGGCTCCTGACTTATCTAGCAGTCAAACGAGCTATGTGTGACCAAGGGTTCTTCCTTAGGCTGTGGGGTTTTTGAGGGGTCTTTATTTGATCTTCTTTCCTTTCGGGAAAAAAAGGGAAAAATTTCAAAGGTTCCCTGGGCCCAAAGGGCGGTAAAAGGTAGGGAAGAACGGTAAAGTCGGGTTCGACGTGGGAATTATTTTTTTAAAAAAGGTCTTTTTTTCCCCTTTAGCAGAAATAATAGTTATAGTCCGATATTGGTGGGAAAATAGCCTTTTCAGAGAGTATAAACCCACCTCGGTGACGGGTTAGCAAACGTCCCCTTTAAAACTCCCCTGAGGACGGGGCGAACCCTGGGTCGGGTGAACTGAGGGGGGCTGGTTCACATGGTCTAAAGCTACAAGTTCATTGCCAAGTCATGTTATCTTCGGCCGTCATAAATGTTGAATTTTTTTAACCCAAAAAATCAGGGAAACACAAATGGTTTCTCTTCATGCTAGGGGAACGGGCCCCCCTTTAAATTACATTATCCCTTTTTAAATTTTAATTTAAAGGTTTTTTAAAATTCTACCCCAGGGCCCTGGATACTGTTGGAAAAAGATTTTCCGGATTTCCCCTTCCCCCGGCCCTTTTGGATATCTCCTTTTTTCCCCATTGCTTTCATCTCCCGATATTTTAAACATTATTTCTTTGTGTGGCATTTGCAATAGAAACCATATCTACAATCATTTTTTCCACTGGATGTGACATCTTACCCAATGGGTTACAAGATTTTCTATCATGTACCCAAATTACAATAATTCCCAATCTAAATCATGCACCCTTTAATACAGTAATGAAAAATAACAATAACTAGCAGATTTTACTATCATGACCCCAATACAGGTTGACATCTAAAATAGCAAATCAAATTATTATCATGCACCCAAATTTAAGTATAAATTTCTACCCAAAAAAATCCCGGGATCTACTATCACGTCCCCAATACAGTGTGAATCTACAATAGCTACCAGATCAACTTTTTCATTATAAAACCGGGAGTGTGACATCTAGAAAATAACTACCAGATCTACTTTTAAATTTACCCAAATACAGGTGACTCTAAAAAATTTGTATCAATCTACTATCAAGCATCCAATACAGTAGAAATCTAGCAATAACTACCAGATTACTATCACTTTCCCCAAATTACAGTGTGACATATAGCAAAAGTTTACCAGATCTACTATCATGTATCAACGGGAGTGGAAACTGGGCAATAAACTACCAGATTATATCTGCATGAAATACAGAAATGAAAATTAGCAATAACTACCAAAATAAAAAATCATGTATCCAATACGGGTTTTGACAACTACAAAAAAACTATAAGATCAAAAAATCAGTACCCAAATTACAGTATGACACAAACCAATAGCAACCTATCTACAATCTGCATCCAAAACTGTTGACAACAAACAATAACTACCGATCTACTATCATGAAAGCAATACAGTAGAAATTTTGCAAAAAACTACCAAAATTCTAAAATCATGTATCCAATACAGTGGACAACTAGCAATAACTAAAAAACAAAAAATCATTTTTCCCCCTTCCCAGGTGACATTTTAACCAATAGCTACCAAATCTATTTATCAGGGCACCCAAAATACAGTATGACATTCTAGCAATAATTTCCAATCTATTTCATGTACCCAATACAGGGACACTAGCAAAGAAACCGATCTAAAATCGGGAAACCAATCCCGGGTGACATTAACAATAGCAATCGACAAATATCATCCCACCCAATACAGTATGACATCAAACCCAAATATCCAAATTTCTACTATAAAGTACCCAACTGGAGTGTGACATCTCAAAAACTACCAGATTTTCTATCATGACCCAATCCCTTGTGACATCTAAAATTTAGCACCAGATTTTAACTACAAGCACCCTTTTTACAGAAAATGACATCTAGCAAAAACTACCAGATTCTACTATCACGTACCCAATACAGTGTGACATATAGCAATAGTTTCCCAAAATTACTATCATGTTTTCCAATACAATAACACCGTCTACAAAAAAGCACCCAATACAGTATGAAAAATAACAATAACTAGCAGATCTACTACCCATGTATCCAATAAGTGTGACTTTCAAACAATAGCTATCAGATCTATTTATCAGGCACCCAATACAGTATGCATCTACCCTTAACTACCAGATCAAACTATCATTTTACCCAATACAGTGTGCCCTTTTTGAAATTAGCTCCAAAAACAACTATCATGTACCCAATCCGTGTGAAACTAGCAATAACTCCCAAAGATCTAAAATCAGTACCCAATAAGTGACATCAAAACAATAGCTATAAAGATCTACTTTAAATGCACCCCAATACAGTATGAAAATTAGCAATAACTACCAGATCACAAATCACGTCCCCAAATTTTACAGTTTTACATCTAGAAAAGCTCCAGATCTACTTTCATGTATAAAAGGAGTGTACATCTAGCAAAAACTCCCAAAGATTACTTCATGTATCCAATACAGTGTGACATCTAAAAAATAGCACCAATTACTATCAAGCATCCAATACAGTATGACATCAAAGGAAAAAAACAATCAATCTTACAAACACGACCCAATACATTTGTGAATATAGCAATAGCTACCAGATCTACTATCAGTATCCAATACGGGTTTGACATTTTAGCAATAGTTTACAGTTCTACTATCATGCATGAAATTACAGAAAGACATCTAGCAATAACTCCCAAATCAAAAATCGTATCCAATACAGAAATGACTCAAACCCAATAGTTTCCCAGAAAAAAAAATTCATGTATCCCAATACAGTGGAAAATCTACAAATAGCTACCAGATCTACTAATACATTATAAATTTCTAGCAATAACTAAATCAACTATCTTTAAACCCTTTCGGGTGTGACATCAAACCCAATAGTCCCAAGATCTACCTTTAAAGTACAAGGGGAGTGTGACACCCTAGCAATAACTACCAGATCATTTTTTTTAACCAATACGTGTGACAATACCCAAAAACAAACCAGATCCCAATGGGGTATCCAATACATTTGTAAAAAAGGGTTTAAAATATCTTCTCCCAAGTTTTAAATTCCTTAGTTGCTCAAATGTTTCCCAAACATCCTGAGGGTTTCCTGATTTTTCAATCCTCCCAGGGAAAAAAGGTTAAATATCTTCTGTATTTTTTCCCCCCCAACTCCTCAAAAGGGAGTTTGCCAAACACCCCCGAGGGTTTTGGATTTCCCAAATCCTCCCCAGGGAAAAAAAAGGTTTAAATTTTTTTCCCCGGGGAAATGTTTTTTGGAAAAAAACGAAAATTTTTAAAAAATTGTGGAAATAGCTAAAATCTAACAATGTCCCCTAGATTTTAAATTCTCCCCCTCACAAAACGGTCACGTTGACTAAGGGTTTCATGCTTGAAATTTTATTTAAAATTTTCCCTTTCCCAAACGGAAGGTCGGGTTCAAAAACTAAACCGGTTTTAGTGGAGGGGGGGTTTTTACAAATATGATTTATTAAGGGGGGACTGAGTTTTTTAGCCCTTGTTGAAGCAGTTTAAAAATAATTTTAGGGTCTAATGTAGAAATGGGGCGCCAGTTATATGAAATTGCCCTGAATCTTTTGGGGAAACTATACATTTTTAAATTAGCGGGAATGACAAAGTTCTTAAAATTTAGGGGGGGGGAAGGGTAAAAGCCCGGGAATTATAACGTCCTGAACCCCCCGGTTTTTTATCTAAACATAAATTTACAGATTCAAACATGTGTTTAAAATCTATGCCTCGTAAGACCAAAGTTTAATTTAAAATTAACTCCCAAAAACGAGGTTCGAAACCTTGTCCCCAAGATAATTTGCTTAAATCTGTATCTTTTTAAAACCCAAAGTTAAAAATTTTAAACAGGTTAAATTGTGAATATTTAAGTCCCATTTTCGCCCGGGTTAATAATGCTTTAAAGGAATAAAAAAAACACCCCCTATTTTGAGTCGTTTTTGAAATGAATTTTAAACAACATTTTTTTCCCAACCCCTTTTTTTTCCCGCCCCTTTTTTTTTAAACCGAAGGGCCCGAGGAGAAAAACCCCAAGTTTGCTTCGGAAATTGTTTTTTACCAAAACCTTTAAAATTTCCGTAAAATTAAAAGTTTTTGAAAAAGGATTTTTAAGAAAAAAGGCATTAGTATACACTGACCCGATTCAAATCGTTCCCGGGCCCAAAACCGAACAAGCCCCTAGATTGAACCCTTTTTTTTTCGGGTTTCCTTCCCATTTTCCCCAGGTTGGTGTTTCGGGTCAGGGGTAAGGGTCAGACTTCTTTTCGAGGGTGGGGGATTTAAAACCTCATACCAGAAACAAAACCTTTCCTTCCCCTCGGGGTGAATGGGGGGAAATTTGCCAGCCCCCCCAAAACCGTGGTTGGGATTCCCCCTTTAATTTTCACATTAGCGTAAGTAAGACTGATTCTAATAAATTTTAACTTCCTGGTATTGAAGGGGTCTAGTTGTGTTCTTCCCTATTACAACTGCCCAATTTTTAAACCCGGCCCAACGAGCTAAGTGTTCTTCCATCCCAATCTGATTATATCGGACGGTCAAAAGACCCAAATTTTGTGCCCTAGTGTTGTTTTTTTCCCTATTACAATCTGATTTAAAATTCTAACGTTAAAAAGAGCTATGCGCGCCCCTAGTGTGTTCTCCATAGAGCTATTGTGGTGTGTTTGCTTTGGGGACTGAAAAAGTCGGTTTTTGGTTTACCCTGGTTCTAGGAAGGTCGTATTTGATCTCTCATCCTCTTCTGGGGCAAAGTAATTTTTTAAAGTCCCTAGTTAATAGGGTTCTAATAAATTGGAAAAAAAGGGTTTAATGTGAATTTTTTTAAAAGGAATTTTAATGATGATTGAAAAATTAAATTTTTTTTAAATTTAACTTTAAAATGTAGAATTTTAAAAAAAAGAATTAACGATTTTTTAATTTAATTAAATTTTTTAAACCGTAAAAAATTTTTTTTAATAATTTCTAATGTTTTTAAAACTTTAATGATCGGAAAAAAAAAATTTTTTTAAATTTTCTAAGTTTTTTAACCCTTTTAATGATTGAAAAAAAATGTTTTATGTAATTAATTTTTTTTAAAAAAAATTTTAATGAAAAATTTGTGATTTTTAAAAAAAAAGGGGAGGTAAGAAATAATGAAAAAAACCCCATCCATAATTAATTCCCATTTTAAAGAAAATAAAGGGTTTAAAAAACATAGATACAATTTTATAGTTTTTTGAAATTGTTTTTTTTAATGAATTTTAAAGATTTAAAAACACATAGATTTTATACTAAATTCTTTTTAAGTTATTTTTCTTTTAAAAATTAAAAAATTAAACAATAAACACTACACTAAAAGAGGGCCCCGACGTGAATTTTTTTTTAATCACTTTTCATAAAGAACCTGAATATTTATACATTAACACTTAAGTACTGGACGTGAATATTTTTTTTTTTTGTTCTAAATCACTTTGATTTTTTTTCACCTAGACGCCCCTGGGCACCCTAAAGAGTTTTTACGGGCTTATTTTTAGTAATTTGGGGCCCCGGAAGGAATTTGACAGTTTCCCGGGGACTTTAAAATTTTTTTGTCGTCGAAAGAAACAAAAAGCGAAAATTATTGAATTTTTTTTGTGTAGAGTTTTTAAAACCTAAATGCTTTTTATTGAACGAGCCTCTTTCAAGACTAAACGTCTCTCTGTCAAACAATTAAAGATAACCTCAAAGAAAGCTTCTTCCCCCTACCCTTCACGCCTTTAGCCTTGAGAGTCTCCCCCAAACCCCTTTTAAAACCCAGAATGGGAAAAGAGTTTTGGGGCGTTAAAACCCAAGAAATCAGTGATGACTGAACCTCGTGGGTTTGTCCTTTTAGTTTTCCAGCCCCCCCTTTATTCACTACGGGGATCCTTAAAAATTGTCTTGTCCGGGTGGAGGGTCCAGATACTCATTTGCTAACAGGGCAAGTCTCTGGTATCATCTTCAACATCATGTAGTAGAGAATGAGTCAGGGATCAGGGGTATTGAAGTTTTAAGTACCTTGGGGGGAAGGGAGGGATCATAACCTGGGTAAAAGCCCGAACCCTTCATGACTACCTTCGGGGATTTCCAAAAAAGGGGGAAACCCGCATGATAGGCATATAAAAAAAATCTCTTGCGGTTTCCCTCTCGATAATTTACTAGGGTTTTTTGACACTTCGAGCGGTTTTTAAAGTTTGGACTTTTATAAGGTTTCCCCCCTCCAAATTTTCCCCCCCCACCCGTTGCTAAACTTTATCGTACGGAAAACCCCCTTGTTTTAAAAAGAGCGACCGAATGCGGGATTGTTCATCAGTTTGAAAAACCCCGTTTTCAAATTTTATTACTCGCTTTACTCCTTATTCGGCGTTCCCAACCCCGGGTAACGGGGCCATCCACGGCGCTTGTTGAAAATGAAGAACACGGTGAACTCTCGTCATTTCAACCCCTTTGCTTTAAAAATACCCTTTTGATTTCCGGGAGTGAATGAAAGTACCCGGTTCCCTTTTCACTAAATTTTTTAACAGTTTTTTCATGTTTTCCCCACAGGTGGAAAACCCCTTTTTCAGGGGCAGAACGGCAAAATAGCTGAGCGCGTGAAAATCTTGCGGGTATTCAAGTTTCCCCCCTGAAGATTAACCCCTTTTCCGCTTTATCCTCTATTTAGCACGTCCAAAAAGAGCAAATTTTTTTTTCTTTGAGCCCCCTGAACCCCTCCTAGGGGAAATGAGGACCGCATAATTAAAAAAAAAGAATAGGTCCATTTACGTCCCGATAGGGCAATGTAGGACTCTGGCCCTTTGGGAAAGGGTCAAAAGCGTCCATAAGCGATTAATTTTGCTACGCGGACGATTAGCCACAAAACATATCCCCCCCGCGGAAAGCTCCCTCAAAGAATTGATGAGTGTCCCATCACGATTAAATTCCCAGCCCCACCCCGGGTTTTTCTCAATAGAGCCCGGTACCCCTGGGCTGGGAGCTGTAAGGGACCATTCCCGGGTCGAGCCTATACGTCTTCAAGCCGGATAAAGAAAAATTACAAAAAAAGCCCCTAGTAAAGGTTTCGTCCCGTGACAGGGAGAGGTTCGAATAGTCCCCCAAAAATTTTACATTCGAATACTCGCCAAAAACCCCAAAGGCGTGATAATAGTCTACCCGAGAGATATTTACTATCCCTGAGCGCGTTTTAAAATTTTTTCTTTGCCCCGGTAATGATCCCCGTCTAGCCGCTCGAATGAAACAAATAATCATAGGGAAACACTCCTTTTCGTGTGACTAATTTTAAGCGTTCATCCTCGGGATGGCCCTTTCGGGGGATTTTAAAATTGTCCGGGTTTCCCGGGAAAATTTCGCTTTTTTTTTTGCAAGTAATAGAAAATGAAACATCTATAATTTTAAACGTGAACCCTCAAACCCCACCGAAATATTTATGATTACTTTGAATCTTCCCCTTTTTCTCTCCAAATAAAATCTGACTTTTTCCCGGATTGAAGGGGGAAAGCTTTTCCCCCCTGAACGGAACAGTTTTTCTACGTTTCAAGAGTGATTCTAGAAAGGAAAAAAAAATTTTCATGCAACGCGCGTTATGAAAAATTTCTACGCTCAGGGGAGTCGGGGTTTTTTGTAAAAAAATATTACACCCCCGGGGACACTCCCCCGGGGAAAAATCCAGTCAAGTGACAATTTATCTTTTTAACCCGAATTTTCATCATTCTTGTAGGGCTTTTTTACATAATGGGAATGAGAGGGTGTATTTTTAGCGTCTCTTTGAGCAGGAGTTAACGGGTTTTTGGGGGAAAAACGGTACTATAATTTCCCTAGTACACGCTTCGCCAATCTATGGCGCCTCAACAAATTTGGGCGTACAATCTTTTCCCCTGAAATACGGGCTCTAAGGGGCTATCGTCAAAAATTTCCCTTTAACGTACATTCCCCACCGAAAAAGCTACCCTGAAAGTTTAAACATTCTCAGTATAAGAAAAAATTTTTGGGGCGGGGAACCCTCCCCTTTTGCATTAAATAGGGTCTCCCCGGTCCGCATATTCGATAAATCCCGTTTTCTCCTGCTGTTATACTGAGTGAACGTGAGGAATTTATCCCGTCCTTGGGGGAAAGTACTCTTACCGCGTTGAATTTTATTTCACTCTCTTTATGTTTTGTGAGTTTGGGTTTTTAGTCAAAAAAGCGGACCCGGCATCTATCACAAAAGTATCTTACGTTTTCTGTTAGACGCCGCGTAAATTGGAGTTTATTAATCGTGACAGTTTTTTTTTCCACGAAAAAATAAGTTTTCCCGTCCCCTGAACTTTTTAATTAAATAAATTTTTACCCTGTCTTAAAAAACCGCTCTTTAGCACTGAAAGTATGGGGAAAAATTAAGTTTTTTAGAGGTGTCAGCTGTATCAATATAAGAGTCACTCCCATCTTTTCTTTTGCAGTTAAAACATTTATAGATATATCGTTAAATTTTCAAAAAAGCTCATATAACTCATTTGGGAAAAGGGGGGAGGGATCCCCTTTCCCGATTTTAAACATTTTTAAAAATGGGGTACGAAGGGTAAACGTTGGTCTCCCGGCGGCCCCAAAAATAGCTGATTTAAAACAGATACGGGGGAAACAAAGACCTTTTTCCATTCCACATTTACCAATGCTTTTTGGTTTTGGGTAATTTTAGGGATTTGAACCCGAGCCCCCATCGTGAAACCGGTTTTTAGAGAGATTTATTTCATTTTCCCAAATTTTCCCTCATACATCCAACCCGAGTCTCAGAAAAAAAAAAACCTTCAATTTTTTGCAAGGGGGGGAAAACTACATTATTTTCATATAACTCTTTTCCCAAATTTGTAGTGCTAAATAGCCGCATGACTAGGTTGAAAAAACCCTTTCTCAATTTAAACCCTTTTGGATGTCTAAAATCCCCAAATGAGGGTGCAATTTATTTATCGAGTCTTTTTCAATTGTTTTTTCTACCGTTTTTCCCTTTAAAACCCCCCGGGACGCGAAAAAAAAAACCCGGGCAGGGTCCCTTTTAAGGCCAAAAACGTTAATGATAGAAAAGGTTTTTTTTTCGGCGGGTGTAAAGTTGCCCTCTAAATTTTTAATGAGAACCTAACGGTTTCCAGGGAAAATCTAAACTGGGAAATCCCGTACCTAAGTTTATGTGACTGAGTCAAAAATGCCGGGGCTTCTATCTATATCCCCATGTCCGAGTATCAAAACGCTCGGGGGGTCTTAATCAACCCTGGTGTATGCTCAATGTAAATTTTTTATACTTGTTTTTGTGATATCACGTTTTAGAAAATTTAAATTTAAAATTGCTCATTCGAGGCTAATTACGGAGGTATAAATTTTTTTTCCATTTATTTGGCAGATTAAAAAAAATGGGGGGCGGAGAAAAAAAGAAAAGCGGGGTCTTTTTTGTGTGGTTTTTGCATTTACCCCTTCATTCGCTACAGTCCCCCGTGGGCCCCGAGACAGCTGTAAACCCAAAAAAACAGGAAAAGATGTGAAAAGTAAAAAAAAAAAAAAGCTGGGAAACCTTTCCCCCCTAGACCATCAGTCCCCTCCCTTTCTTCGGGATTGGGGGGGTCAAGGTTTCCCACTCTCGCCCAGGGTGGTTTTAACTAATATTTTTCCAGTCTCTCTAACCACTCCAAAATTTTTACACATTTCCTCTAAAAAAAAAAAACCTTTTATTCCCCCAGGTAGTATGGAAAATTTTTTACGAAAACTTTTTTGATATTTTTTTAGTTTACTGGGAAATAAAAAAAAAAGGGTTTTAAAATTTTTTTTTTTTGTTTCCCGGGGTAGCCGAACCCCCGCTTCCCCCCCCTTTTTAAAGAAGAAAAAAAGGGAAAAGAAGAAGGTTTAAAAAAAAAGTGGGTTTTAAAACCCCGGGGTCCCCCTTTTGTTAAAAGGGAGTGGGAAAAAGTCTGTTTAAAAATATTCATCGTGTTAAATTTCGAAAAATTTTTTAAAACCCGACGAAATGGGACTTAAAAAAATTTACATTTTAACCCGAAAAAAATTCAAAGATTATTGATTAGGGGCTTACGAGGAATTGTTAAACACAATTACCTAAGGGGAAATGGGGGTTTTAACCAGGGATTTTTAGTTAATGATGTAAAAAAATTATTCTTTTATTATTGCCAGGACCGAGGATTGAACCCCGGACCTCTAGGTTTTCCAAAGGGTTTTTTATTATTGAGTTTCAATTTAAGGGGTTGGGGTTGTCCCGGTTTTACCCTAAATGTTTAAACCAAACAAGGGCCCCAAAAAAGGTCATATTTTTTTTAGGTCCGGGTTAGGCCTATTTTTTATAATTTTATGTTGAAGAAACAATTTTTTAAATTTTTTCCAAAAAATTTTTGAATTAGATTAATTCAGTTAGTAACACACCGGAGGAAAATTACTTTAAATAAAACAATTTAATGATTATTGACTTAGGTTTACGAGGGAAAGATTTAAAACCCAAAATTTCCCAGGAAGTGGGGTTTTAAACCCTTTTATTGTTAGTTAATGATGTAAAAATTCAAATTTGTTGATTTTTGACCCGGACCCAGGATTTTAACCCCGGACCCTAGGTTATTAAAACCCCCCGGGTCCCTTCTGTTTTTAAAAAAGAGGAAAAAGTCTGTTTAAAAACCCTTTTTAAAAAAAAGACTCAAGTAGGCTTTTTTTTTTTATTCCTTTAAAACATTACTAAAACCCTGAGGAAAAAAGTACTTAAACAAATTTACATTTAACCCAAAAAAAATTTAAGATTTTTGATTGGTTTAGGGGAATGATTAAACCCAAAATTTCTAGGAAGTGGGGTTTGAATTGTATTTTTAGTTAATGTTAAAAATTCTTCGTTGTTATTGCCCCCAGGCCCTCTAGGTTTCCGGGTTTTATTATTGAGTTCAATTAAAGGGATGCTGTTTGCCCGGTTCCCCGAAAAAGAACATCGGGCCCCAATTTAAAGGTTTTTTTTTGGTTTGTTAGGTTTTCAGAAATTAGTTGAAAAAGTTTTAAAACCCCCTCGGACCCTTTGTTAAAAGAGAGGGGAAAAATTTTGTTTAAACCCCTTTTTTCAAAAAACGACCAATATTTTAAAACCCTGACGAAAATGTACTTACATTTTCTTTAACTGAAAAAAAATTCAAGTTATTGACTTGGGTCTTACGAGGAAAGATTAAACACAATTACCCTAGGAAGGGGGGTTTTGCCCCTTGTTTGTTATTAAATGAGTAAACAATTCTTTTTTTATTATTAAAACCCCAGGCCCTTGGGTTTCCGGTTAATTGAGTGTCATTGAAGGATGCTGTTGCCCCGGTTTCCCGTTTGTAACATCAAGGCCCAAATTAACTTTTTTTAGGTCGTTGGGCCCTATTCACGTAATTTGTTGAAAAAGTTTTAAAAACCCCTCGGATCCTTTGTTAGCGAAGGGTGTATGAGTTGGACTGGATAGAAAAAATAAGTAGGGGGGATGTTTTTGAGGGGGGACTGGTAAAACTAGTAAAGAAGGATGGGTTTTAAATATTAAATTTCCTTACATTAACCTTAACACTTACACATTAACCACCCCAAATACCTTTTTCCTTATCATTTAACTTATAAAACGATACTTTTTTAAAACCTTTCCCTTTATCATTATCCCCATAATTCCCACTTATCCCTTCACCTTACCCCTTTATCCTTAACATTTAAACATTATACACTTATACACTTTCCCTTATCATTATATTTATAAAAAACACAAATTAACACTTTCCCTTTATACCTTAACACTTTACAAAACCACTTACACATTAACCTTCCCCCTTTTACATTATACCTTATCCTTTTCACTTTAACTTTCACATACACTTATACTTTTACATTATAATTAAACTTTTCCTTTACATTTATCCCTTTATACTAACCTTTACCCTTAACACTTAACAAACAACTTCCACTTACACAACACTTTAAATTAACCTTTACAAACACATTATACACTTTAACTTTCATTACCCCCCTTACACATTACCATTACATTTTACACTTTACACTTATACTTATCCCTTAAAACTTTTAACTTAAAATTTAGACATTGACATTTGCCCATTATACACTTAGCACTTAGCCATTGACTTAGACATTTAGCCTTTAGAACTTGCATTTAGAAATTTTAAACTTGGGACACTTGACATTAGACACTTATCATTGACACTTAGACACTTAGAACTTGGAACTTGACACTTAGACACTTGCCTTGCCTTAGACACTTATACACTTAGAACTTTGACAAACATTGACCTTAGACTTGCATTTAGAAAACACACTTAAAATTTTATTTACACTTCCCTTCAAGCAGGAGGTTTTTTGGGGGCGGTAAGAGACCTTTGTGACAAGTAGCAGCCCCGCTTTGGGAAAATATCCTTTTTGAAGATGGTGAGCGTCGAAAATCCCGGGGAGCCAAACTTGAATTGGTTTGATACGTAAGTAAGACGCCCGAAACCGTTTTTAAAATTTTTAGAAAACGGTACGCGTACCTATCTCAAGTCAGCAAACGGGAAGTATTCATTATTCCCTCGTCAAAAAATCGCCCAAATTTGACGCCTGGCTAAAAATTTTACCCTTAAAAAGGTGACCCCTTATTTAAAGGCTCCAAGCCCCGCTCTCCCCCCCCCAAAATACCCAGTCAACCCCCCCGAAATTATGTTCTAATACCCCTTGGGTGTTATTTAATTTTACGGCTTTTTTAAGAGCAGTGTGACCGTAGTCATAGGTCAAGCCCCCGGACACCTTTACCGTGTGGGCACCCTTCAACCCTATCCATGGGGTTTAAAAAGTAGCACGTGGAGAGAAACCCCCCCCCGGGTGTTTCCCTACCCAGAGAGAGGAGTATTATTATCATATCGGTTGTTTCCGGGAACCCTAGACAGGGCCGTTCGTTGGTTGTTTCCGATCAGGGGATTTAACTCGGCTTTTAGATCTTAGCCTGTTCCGTTAAGTTGTTTCCCGTGAAAAATGCGGGGTTGACCCGGTACTCTAGTCAGAGCCGTTCCGTTTAAATTGTTTCTGTAAAGTACGAGGATTGAACCGGGAATTGGAACTGAGCCGCATCGGGTTTTAGAAGAGAAAAATATTAGAAATCTAGGGTTTAAAAAAACTGTACTATTTATTTTGAGGGGAATAATTTGTCATATTTGACCTGGGGTTGAGGTCCAAAGTGCCCCCCCACGTGGAATTGGGGGGAAAGGTTTTTAGGGAGGATCCCCATTTTTGGTAAAATTTTTTTTAGAGGTGATAATATTTTCATTCCCTTTAAACCATGGGTTGGCTTTCCCCGGGGAATTGGGGAAAGGGTTTTTTAGGGAAGGAAACCCCATTTTTGGAAAAATTTATTTTGAGGTGAAAAAATTGTCTTATTTGACCTCGATGGGTTGTAAACTGTCTCCCCCGTGGAAATTGGGAAAGGGTTTATTAGAGGAAGTGAATCCGCATTTGGGATAAAATTTTTTTTAGAGGGAAAAATATTGTCAATCCTTAAACCCTCAGGGGCGGTGTCCCCCGACGTAGGAATTGGAAGGGGTTAAATTAAAGGGAAATGAACCCGCATTTACGGATAATTTTATTTAGAGGTTCCCGTTCATTGGTTTTCCTATGAGGATTGAACCCGGAACCCCTTTGATCGTTTCTGTAGGGGTTGAACCTCCCGATTGTATCCTTTCGTTTGGCGTTTCATGAGGGTTGAACCCGGGACCTATGAATGTGCCTGCATCAGGGTTTGAGGTCATAAGTACCCTCCTCAGAGAGAATTCCCTTTTATATCCTTAACTCCCAATCTTTGCTAGGATCAAGGGTTTTAGGGGGTAAAGTGCTTACAAACACGATGATGGAGAAGAGGGAGAGAAAACCCTGTTCCCCCTATGCTAGTCTCCCCCCCCCCCCTCTCAGCCTCCATAGCCCCCGGGTTCCTCTGCCCCCCCCCTTCCCCCCCATCTCCCTCCAAACCCCAACCTTCAATTATGCTAAAAGATTCCAACCAAAAAAATATTGTTCCCTTATCCCCCACCCGGTGTCCCTCCCCTCCATTTGTGCTACAACCCTTTATACCCCATCCCCTGTCTTCAGAATCCATTAAAAGGGGATTTTTGGGTCCCCGTATACCGCAAAAAGGGCTTTTAAATTTTCCCTTTTTATTAAAACAAGGGAAATTTTAAATCAAAAAATAAAAAGAATAACCCTTTTTTTTAGACCCCGGGTTTTTCCCCTTCTGGTATAGATTTACCTGTTGTTTCTGGAAAGGAAACGTGGTTATTACCCCTTCATGGCGGGAAAAAAAATTTTTTGGTTTTTTTGATGAGTGGAGGAGGTTTAAAAAGATAAGTTGCTACCCTTCTTCACAAGACTTGTTGGAAATTAAATTGAAAAATTTCAGTGGGGTGGGGTGCGAGTGTGGGGTTCTAGACCTTTTTCAGAGAATTGATGGCAAACAATAGGGAAAAAAACCCTTTGGGAAAAACTAGAGGGGTGAAAGGGGAAGGGTGGTCAATAGTTTGGGTAGAACTGCTAAGATGTGAAAAGGGGGTACTTTTTTAAAGGCGGCAAAGAAATTGGTCCCAATCCCTAGGTAGAGTAGGGAAGACATTTTTAAATTAATTCAAAAATTTGAGAGATTCAACCATAATTTTAAGTGCATTAGAAGAAAAGATGGCAGCATAAAAAATTTGAGTTAAAATTTGATTTCATGTTTTTCCCCCCTTTTTTAAATGTCAATTTTTGTATGAAATGATCTTGAATGGTGTTAGGAAAAGGTTTGGTGTACCAGTGAAAAATAATTGTCCCCAAAACGTAAAATAACAGAGTGGTCCCAAACTTTTTAAAGGGTTTCAGGAGTCAGCGCGCCCGAGGGTGGGTTTAACCCCCAACCCCCCCTTAAAAAAAAAAAAAAGAAAAGACCGAAAACATTTAAAATCCTAAAGTGTTTTTTAAATTTTTTAAAGAGATATTTTAAAAAAATTTAAATTTTGTTCAAGTTCAAAATTCTGTAAATCTTTATTTGGGGGCACCCCGGGCCATATTGGGTCCCGCTTTTAATTCCACATACGGAGCGCCTTTGGGGTTGGTGGGGCTTTAGATAATTCTTGGTTTTTTTAAAAAATCGTTGGTAAAAAAAAAAAAAGTTCCCGTATTTCTTGAACTGTGAAA
>JBCFYV010009997.1:0-23959 GCA_039000515.1 Timema cristinae
CGAACCGGGATCCATCCAAGGCTCATTAAATACACGCTACCACGAATAAGTGCCGTACCGATAAATATTGAATTATTAAAATTTAGTTTACACTTTTTTTTTTTAGAGAGTCACTCTCTTTGAAAAAAACAAGAAATGAAAAAAGGGCTATGTGGGTTGATTACTGTTTTTGATAAATATCTGATTTTTAATAATTTGACGAGAATAACCCTTAATAAAATATAAAAGGGCCTGTAGTGAAGTGGGGCAGCCGTTGACCGGCGGGGGGTCCACGAGTGAAACTTGCCCTAGTCAATCAAGTAGAGACTTAACCCATAATTTTTGATCAAAATTAAACAATAACCAGAAATTTTTTGTGAGAATTTTATTTTTTTTTTTATCCCCGGTCTTACTACCCATTCTTTTTTTTCCCCTATGTACAAAATTATACAATGTTTAGGTTTAGGAAGCTTAATTTAGAGGAATGACTCATTTTTCGTGGGGGGAGAGTGAAAATCATTTGCTAAAACCCCCCTCGGGCACCCGACCGGGACAACCTGACTTCCCATCCCCCCCTTTTATGCCACGAGGGGGATTGAGCCCTATCTCCTGCTTGACAGCTATCTTTTAAAGGGGAGCCCTTAGATCATGCGGCCACCTACGGTTAATTTAAAACCTCATGGAACCCCCTTCAAAATAATTTTTTCAGGGAAAACTTTTTTCAAACCAATCTTTAAACCACATGATTTCCCCATACAAAACTAATTCTCGTTTTGACGAATGTTCATGAATTGAAATCATTTTTTTTTTTTAAAATAGGTAGTTTTAAGACCCAAACAGTCGGGCTAAAAATTTAATATTTAAACAGTCAAAATTTTTTTTTCATTAACAAAACTACTCATGATTATTAGTGTCGGATTGTGTCACAATAAAATTAATTGGTTTTTGGAAATATTTTTTTTAATGGGATAAAGTTTGGCACTTAGGAAATAAAATTTAAATGAGCGTTTCTTTTCCAAATTTTTAAAAAGGTTTTTTTTTATGAAAAAACTTTTAAATGTTAACATATTGGGGCTTTCAATAAAATCAAAAAAACATTCCCATTTAAAAAATCTTTGTATATACATTTTAATATTTCTAAAAAAAACGGGCCCTCCCTATTTATGTTATTGATGCCTCTAAATCTTTTCACAGTGAATATAATATATTAATATTTTTTTAAATAAGAAAAACCCCCTTTAATTAACTCAACAAATAACAAATTTGCTAACATTATATGCTTAAATTTAAGTCGGAAAGGGCCCATACCCGGGGGTTTTTTTGGGAATTAAAGCCCCCACGAAATTTTATGAACAAAATTATAAGGCTTTATTTATTTTCAAAAAAAATAAAAATTTAAGAAACAAATAAAAATTAGGGCGCTATTTTCCCAAAAAAAAAAACCTTCAGAAAGTTTCGAGGTGTTAAATTTAAAATTTTTTTTAACCTTTCCTTTTTGGGGGGTATTTTACCAAAAAAAACCCACTTCACAGAGCTTAAAAAATGTTCAATATTTAGAAATTTCCAAACCCCTTCGCAGTTTAGGTGTTATTTCACCATAAAAAAAACCCACTTCGATAGCTTCTAGAACTGTTTATCATAAGAATTTTTTTATAGCTTCCAGAAAGGGGAGATGTCCCCACCAACCCCCCCCCCCCCCCCCCGAAATTTTTACGGGCTAGGGCCTGAAGTGGGCAAAATACAAGCCCTAATTTTTTAATTGGCTTTGCTCCCTCAATAACGATTGTTGCCCCATCGTGATCAAAATGATTCAACAATAGACTAATTTTTTTGTGATGGGGATACCGGGTTTGAACCCCTGTCAGTGGGGGGGTGGGTTTAAATAAATTTTTTTATTTTTTCCTCCACTAAATTGATTACTTCCCTCAAAATTTCACACTTCTCTTCCTACACCGTTGTGTAAATAAGGGGAAAACCCGAGGGGGTAATAAATACGGGGTACAGGTGACAAAAAATTTTAAGGGGGCCACGATTATGCCATCAAACTTTATTATTTTAGAACAAAAGAGCCGAAGCTATTATTATGCTTTTTAGTGGGGAATTTTTTCCACTAGTGGGAAGTATATCATATTATAAAAATTAAAAAAAATGATACTTAGACACGGAATCAAACCCCGGGGAAACCTTTTGGGCTTAGACGCCAACCCTCTGCCACGATTATACATTCGTTTTACGTTTTAAGTTCATTTTTCAATTTTCAGAATTTTTTATTATTTTATTTAATATTAAAATTATTTAGCACCGGTTTTACAAACCCGCGGGTATACGCTTCAAGTACAATTACGCTAATGGATTAGAATGGGAAGGTTGAATTAGGGGAATGAACCCACATTTGCTGTAGGGGGAGTGGCAAACCATTTTGGGAAAAAACCACCCCCACACCCGACCGAGTTCGAACCTCGATCTCCCCGCCTCAGCAGTCGACCAACACATAGTGCGTTAGCCAACACGCCCCAGGGGGGTTTTTTAGTTAATAAAAATTATTATGTCCCTACACAAAACTTTTAAAATTTTTATTTTAAATATGTTGAAATACGTGAAGAAAGATGATAGACAATTTAAAATGTAAAACCACCCCTTTAAAACTCAAGGGGAAGAGGGAAACGACTTCCTTAGTAAAAGCTGATCCTTAAATCAAAAAAATTAACTGCATTTACTACAGTTTGAACTATCCAATTTTAAATTTGCCTTATTAAAAAAAAGAACAAAAAATTTAGTGAAATGTTCCTGCTTTTGTTTAAAAGAGAGGAGAAAATAATTGGGAAAAAACCTCAGTATCTCACCCTATTCAAATACCAACTTTCCTTGTCACGGAAAACATTTAGATGATCTTACATTTGGGACCGAAACTACAAAAACGATTCAAAAAACCCTTTTCCCACTGTATTAAAAAATAACACGCAAGGCGAAAAAGGTCATTAGTATGAATTTATAGTTTTGGGCCCTTTTCCTTTGTGACTGTGTTTATAAACCGCTTCATATCAAAAGGGTATTTTTTTTAATCTCGATTTTTTAACCAAACCATTCAAAAAACTTTTAATAACAATTTAATACAATGGGTTATCGACGATAGGTACACCCGCAGGTTTTTAACTCTGACCCCCCTTCATCGAAACCTAAACAAACAATAAGGGCCCTTTGTACGTTTTCCTACCAGTGTGGATCTATAAAAATTCTGGAAAGATGGTTTTTAGGTCTTAGGGCTGCATGCCATATAAAGCAATTTCTGTGAATTTAGGTCTTGTTTGGGTCTTATACCATAGGTCTTGTGGGGAGGTTTTAAAAAAAAAAACATTTTCCAGGAAGGAAAGTTCTATAAATCAAGTACATAAGTTAGGTCAAAAAAAAAAACTAGGTCCAGTGAATTTTTAAAAAACTAGGTCCACTGAACGGGTCTTAAAAACTACCCAGTAAGTTAGGTCTTATAAAACTGGGTCCATAAAGGTGGGGTCTTATAGCCTAAATCTAGGCCCCAGTAAAGGTAGGGTCTTATAAATCTATCCTGAAGTTAGGTTTTAAAAAATTAGGCCCACTGAAGCTGGGTCTTAAAAACTATGCCCATAATTAGGTCAAAAAACGGGGTCCATAAAGGTATCTATAAATCATTCCACTGAAGCCAGTTCTTATAAAACTATGCCCAGTGAAGTTAGGTCTTATAAAACTGGGCCCCATAAAGGTGGGTCTTATGCCAAATCTGGGTCCAAAAGGTGGGGCTTATAATCGGGTCCAGAAAAGGTGGGTTTTATAAATCTGGGTCCAGTAAGTTAGGTCTTAAAAATTAGGTCCACTGAAGCTAGGTCTTAAAAAACTATCCCCAGTGAATTTGGGCTTATAAAACAGTCCAAAAAGGGTAGGTCTTTAAATCTAGGTCCACTGACTAGTCTTAAAAAACATCCCTGAAGTTGGGGGGGGGGTCTTATAAAACTGGTATAAAGGTAGGTCTTATAAATCTAGATCCAGTGAATTAGGTTTTAAAAAACAGTCCATTAACAGGTTTTAAAAACAGTCCATAAATGGTCTTTAAAAAATCTAGGTCCACGAACTGGGTCTTATAAAACACCCAGAATTTTAGGTTTTAAAAAAATGGGTCCACTGAAGCGGGTCTTAAAAAAACATCCCAGTGAAGTTGGGGTCTTAAAAAATTTAAAGGCCCCCAAAAAGGGTGGGTTTTAAAAATCTAGGCCACTGAAGCTAGGTCTTATAAAACTATGCCCATGAATTTGGGTCTTAAAAAACAGTCCAGAAAAGGGTAGGTCTTAACCTAAATCGGGTCCAGAAAAGGGTAGGTCTTATAAATCTAGTCCAGGAATTTGGGTCTTAAAAATTGGGTCCACAAAGCTAGGTCTTATAAAATTTGCCCATGAAGTTGGGTTTAAAAAACTAGCCAAAAGGAGGTCTTATAAATCTGGGGCCCACTGAAGCCAGTTTTCTTAAAAAACTATGCCCAGTGAAGTTGGGTCTTATAAAAACTAGTCCGTAAAGGTAGTTTTTATAGCCTAAACTAGGTCCAGAAAGGTGGGTCTTATAAACTAATCCGGGAATTGGGTTTTAAAAAACTGGTCCACTGAAGCAGTCTTAAAAACTTCCCAGTGAATTTAGGTCTTATAATCAGGCCGAAAAAGAAAATACATAATAATTGTTGAAAAAATTTAAATGACTTTGTAAATCATTAGCATTTTAATAGTTTTAAAGCAAGAAACATACAAGCAAAATATGCCAAAATATTTGTTATAAAAAAACAACCGCCTGACTGCCAACATCAAAAATTATGACATTCTCGTCTGCCGCATGGTCCGCGCAAAGCCGTTTTAACCCGGGGTCATGCAAATGAAAAAATGTTATCGTAACAACTATCAACCTAGCTCTATGCGCTACATCAACATATGAACAATTAAACCTTTTTCACTTGATCAAAAAATTAATAAATAATTTTTTTCATTGTAACACTGAATTAGAAAAATACTACTTAATAATTGAACAAAACTTATAAAAAAGAGGAAAAAGCTTTTCTTTTTTCCCCAAACCCCCCCCCCCCCTCCCCCCCAAAAGCTCTGGCCCTGGTACGTCGCCCCACCTGTACCATAGCACACTAAGTTCACTAGAGAGTACGGGTCCCATAGCGTAACCACGAAATATAATTTAAGCAAAAACAAACACATTTACACCTTTCATCCATTTAAATCTTAGAAAGCATTGAATAAAATAGTTTGTTAATAAAAAATAATTTTCCCCTCTTTTATAATAATTTGTTTTAATTGTCCCAACACCGATTACGTAGAAAGAGACTTCAAAATTAAAAAATGATCTAAAGGTCACAAAAACTTCAAAAATAAAAAACCGTTTTTTAAACTTCAAATTTGTTTATAGGCGGGGGTTGATCCAGGTCCCACTATCAAAACGGACATAAAAATTGGATCCATCTGAAATAACACATCTGAGCAGATAAACAGAAAAGGCGGCGAAAAAGACCCTTTTAATTATTATTATATTATTTATTTTTTTAAATTATTATTATTAGCACCGCGCTTACTCCCCGTTCGGGTTATACCACTTTCGCTAATGTGTAATGGTAATGTTGTGAGAGAAATAAAGGGACTACTTAAAAACGGGAACCCGAACCACGGTGGGGGCCTGGCTTTTCCCCACATTCAAATTCTTGTCAAGTGAAGAAGGGTTTTGGTAATAAAAATCTTGCTGGGACCGAGGATTGAACCCCTGACCCCCCAAAAGAAGTCTTACACCTTTACCCCTAGACCAAAAGAGCCGGGTAAACGGACAAGACTGTATAATAAGCAGGTCAACAATTGAGTATTGCAAAGATTTGGGGGGTAACTGTTATGATCGTTGCGTCACACGGCAGACATTGTGATGAAAAGCATTTTGTTGGTTTGGGTTCTCTGAATTTCTACAATTATAACATTTAGACCCAAAATTTAATTGACTGGTTTGCAGAAACTAATAACACAGAATGATCATAAAATAACAACGCTAGCATACATTTGAAAAATTTTTAAAACGTGTATAAATAATGTTTTTGTTTTTTTCATAAACCATTTGGTTCTATCTGTTCGAGAATCCGGGTCTAAATCCCTTAAAACCACTTTAAAGTTAACAAAAAAAAAAACAAAAACAAAACCTAAACAACAACTTCCAGCCCCCCTTTGAAAAGAGTTTCCCCAAAAAAATTTTTCCCCCCCCCGGGATCCACACCTATTAAAGGGGCGAAAAAAAAATAGTTTTCAATACATTTTCTATTTGTATGTAAAAACCTTTTTAATTTTTTATTAAAAAATGCATAAAAAAATGATAAAATTTGTTTTTTTGTTTTTTTTGTCCAGTTTTTTGGCTTGATTTTGTTATTTTTTAAAAAAAATTTAAAAAAACCATTTTTATTTAATACAGTTGTGTGTTTGTCTGGGGGAGGGCCCATAAGAAAACGATTTGAATATCTTTTTCATTCCCATTTCAGCAAAATGAGTCGTAATTCTTATATTAAACAAGGGAAAAGGGCCGAGGGGGCCATTATTGGGCGGGTTTTTTGGGGGCATCAACTTAACTTAATCGGGCCCTACTCAACTCTCCTCCTTTTCCACTTAATACACCAAAGTAAAAATAATTTTATGTTATCAAAATAAAAAAATATAAAAAAAAAACATTTTCCCAAACAAATAATTTTTTTTTTACTATTCATTCGGTTTATAACTTGTGTAAAAATTACGCTATTGGGTTAGGTATGAGACTTTTTTTTTGAGGAAGTGTCCCGCTTTTTAAAATGGCAAAAATTTTGGAAAAACCATTTAGGAAAACCACCCTCAGTACACCCCCCTGAATCGAACCACGGTCCCCCCCCCTTTCATGGGCAATTATTCTAATGCGAAGAATCTTAGACCTGGGGCCCACCAAAAGCGGATCATAGCTAAAAATAAATTAATATTACTTTTAAAAAATGGAAATTTTCCAAAAAGTTTTTTTTTTGGGGGGGGGATAATACACCCAAAAACTCTTTATTTTTTAAATAAACCTTTATTATTTGTTGTATAAACATTAAAAATAATGGTACCTAAAAAAAAAAAAAGCTTTCAAAAAAAGCCACCATTCGATTTCATTAAAATTTTTTTTTTTAAAAAAGCTTTTTTCTTAACCAAAGATAAATTTTTATTAAAACCGAACCTTATTTATAGAAGATTCGCCCACCGAATTCAAACTTGCAAAGCTACCAAGCTGGTTAATAGTAAAATTTTAATAAAAGGGGCCTATTCCTTTTGGGTCATCACGGCAGGGGGCGGATGATAAATAAGAAATTTTTCTTTACTTAAAAATTAATACTGCCTAAAATAAACACTTTCTATACTTATCATGTGCAATTTATTGGGGTCTTTAAACATTTGAAAATTTTTAATTTCATTATAAAGAAAAATTTTCATCATAATATTTTTCTAGATTTATAAATAAAATTATCTCTCAACATAATTAGAAATCCTAAAGAGGAGAAAAATTTCAGTATAATAAATTTTTTTTTTTTCAACACCAAAAAAAAAAATTTGGGAAAAACTTATTATTTAAACCTCTGCACGATAAAAAAGAATGCCCCAGGGGATTCCATAATTTTAAATTAAAATTTCCCTCTCGGTCCCGGCAAAGATTTATCTGATTCCCAAAACCCCTTCCTTCACCTTGACAAACTTTTGTAATGTGGGGAAACCAGGCCTCCACCGTGGTTCGGATTCCACTTTTAAACTGAGTCCTTCATTTCATCCACAATCCCCTACCATTACCATTACGTAAGTGCGTAAAACCCCAAGGGTTTATAAAGCAGTGCTAATAATAATAATAATAAAAATAAAAATAATAATAATAAAATAATAATAATAAAATAAAAAAAATTCCTTCGCCTCCCCCCAAAAAACTTACCTAGCTAGGGCCTTGCAAAATAAGAATCAATCAATTTAATTTTTCGGGGAGGCTTCAACAAATTAAATGCCCGGTTGGAACAAATTAAAAATTTAAAAGGAACGCGAGATTTGAAACATATCACGTGGAGTATAACATCACAAAGAAAATTAAACACAAAATTTAAAAAAAAGTATTCCAGGTTGCTGTATTGCCACATAATGTAAGTTTGGTTCAAATTCGCTTTGCTGGATCGATGACAAGGGTTTTATTTTCGATCACGCTGTGGGGGTTTCGACTCAACCGCCGGGATTCCCGTCACTTGCAGAATTTTTGGTTTTTGGCAAACCCAAAACCCAAAATTATAGTGATAACTTTTATAAAAACATTGACTTCTTTTACTTCCACAAACAACCCTTCATTTCGCATGATTCCAGGCCATACAATATTTTTTAATCAGAAGACAAAAGATGTGAAAAATTTCCACAACGGGGCTCGCCCCCTGTCATTTCCCCACTCCACACCCTTTAAAAAAAAACCAAGTCCAGGGATAAACGGCCAAACGCAACCCCACTGTGGAACTTAATAAAGACTCCTCTCCTGCAGTGACGACTTCCCGCTACTGGAATCAACGGAAGAATGAAAGAGACAGGGGGCCGGGGAAAGGGGAACAAAAACATACTTTGACTATTTTAGCCTACAAAATGTACGGTGACACATCTACCGACCAGAGGCGTTACTACGACCATCACGGGCGCTGGGACATTTTTATTTTAGGAGGGGGGGTTACAAGTGGAAAATTTATTGTTTAATTAAAAGGGGTTTGGTGAAGCTTCGTTAAAGGGGGGAAGGGGGGGTGTGGCCAACACTCTTTGACCAGGGGTGGCTGGAAAAAAAAAAAAGGTGTTTACGTATCAAAATTGAAATTTAAAATATGCAAATAATAAAATTTTTTAGTTTGATTATATCAACACAATCCAAACAAAGATAAAGTCTATATAAAGTTTGTTTAAACAACTACACACCCCCAATACGATAAATACCCCTACAACCTTAATAATTATAAATTATATATAATATATATATATATAAAATATTATATTCCCCATTATATTAAGTAGGCCTACATACGACATACTTCGTACATACATACGTACAACATACATACATACATCATACATACCACAAAACACATACATTATAAAACATACAATTACATACATACATGAACAACATACATATATACATGTATACATACAGCTACAACATAGGCCTACTACATCTACTACATAAAAACATAAAACAAAAATACATACAACATACATAAAAAAATAATACAAACATGCATACTACTACATGTGTAATATATATATATAAAAAAGCATAAAAACATCATACATACATACTGCATACATTATACATACAACATACTACAAATACATACATACACATATACATACACACATATAACTGCATAAAAAGAACTGTTTAAACACTTACCACAAAGCTCACCCTCAAAGTTGGTTTTTAAAACTGTTGTTTTTTTAAAGCATTCGAATTTAAGCTACTGGTGGCACTTGAACCCCTTTGACTAGAGTGTAACCCCATCGCTTGTTTACTGGCTTCAAGAAAGTATTTTTTTGATTGTCTGTGGGGCCCAGAAGGTAAGCAGAAACGTGTATTTTGGAATAAAAATTCCAAAAAGGGGGTCGAGAAAAAGTGAAACGAAACTTAAAAAAAACCAAAAAGGAGCTCCCACCAAATTAACAGTTTTTGGATTTTTTAAAACTTATCCATCTTATAAGATCTAGGCCCCCAGAGGGGACAGAAACCAAGGGACTGTGCATTCAAAAATTTTTGGGGAAAGAGTTGAAAGGCGCTTTCCTGAATCCCGCGGGATAAGTGAATCCCGGGAAAAATTTAAAAAAAACTGTCCCAAATGAAGAACAACAAAAATTGCAACACCAAAAAAGCCAATCTGGACCACAGTGTTTATAGGGTCAAAGTACCCCCATTTTTTCAGGGGTAAACACTAACTGAATAAACTTAACACTATAATAAATAAAACACCAATCTTTTTAATTACAATTTACTTTATATAAATAAATGTACAAAAAAATATATAAATATTCTTAGTTTTAAAAGTTTAGATTTTGGATACAAACCAATTTAAGGGCCCAAAGCGAAATTAATATTTTCAAATACGTTACCCCTAGGCACAATTATTTTTAAACTCCCTGAAGTTTATGGTTTAGGGTGTTTAAAAAAAGTTACTTTTCACCATACACCATCGCAGCTGCCAGGGCACTGAACCCTTCAGACATAAAGTACTTTTTTCCCACAATTCTCTTTAAACTTTTACCCCGTTTGTATTTTGGTGTAATCAAGTCGCATGTTCATCAGAAGTTTTTCCAGTTTTAATTGCACCCTTTCCAGGAATTATTTCCCTGTAATTGGGCATCAGAATAATGGTTGAAAATGGGAATAGGGTGGCCAGACGCTTACTAAACAGTTGTGAAAAGCAAACAATTTTAGTAACCCAAAACCCCATTTTTTAGGGCACACTCTTTTTTTCCATCAAAAACCTTACTCTGGGGACTAAAATGTCAAATGAATTTTTAAAAGCTTCCCTCTCTTGAACCCAAGTTTTACACTCTTTTTTCAAATATTAAGCACCTTTCTGAAGGTTTTTTAAAATGTTCCTTGAGGAAAATGTACTCAGTGACTAAAAAAGATTTTTTGGGTAGGGTTTTGATTACTCTCCAAACTAAGTTTTAAACGATGCTTGGAAAACAAAACTGTCTATGTTTTTCCATTACTCCTACACTATGTAATAAAGTTTTAAATATGATCTCCACGCAAAAATACTAGCTGATGTTCCTTGAGTGGGAGACATCTAGCCACTGTTCAGGAAACGAAATTGCACATGCTTTTCATCGATCACCCCACAAATTTGGGGAATTGATTTACTCCGAATAACTTTTTTGCCTTTTTTATTCTTCTGTTTTCATGTATCTTTAAAAAAAAAAAACCCTAACCAATGGGGTTATAGAAAATGCTAAATTAATTACAAAGTATGGTGGGAATTTAATGGGTTTCTTACTACAGCCCCCCGGACTGTAAAAAAAGCGTTGGCCACAAATAAAAAGCTTAAACAATGCGTATGTCATTTTTTAAAATTTTTGAAAAAAGAAAAAAATTTCTGGACAGAAGATGATGATACGTTTTAAACTGTAAAACATTTTAAAACCCAACAAAAATGTCAGGAAGTCCAAAAAAAAATTCCCCTCAAAAACCCAACATACCGCCCCGCCCTGCCTCCCAAAAATTTTTTAATTGCAAGCTTTTAAATCAATTAGACAGGGTTTAAAACAAATCTCTGCTTTTGTTCTATAAGAAAAAAGCAAGTGGGCAAAGGGGACATTTTTTGGAAAAAACGTAATTGCCAATAAGTCAGTTAAACCTATGACCATCGAGGCCCAAGGGGATACAAAAATGTTTTAAAGGAAAAAAGGCATCACCATCACAAAACTCTCGGAGTCTTCATCATCTTTATCGACACCTTCCATCCCGTTTCACAAATGTCTCCCTAAATTCTGGAGATCCAGAGCCCCTTAAAAAAAAAAAAAAAAAAAAATCACAATCACAAGCTGGATGTAGGTAAACCACAGTAAGTCAGGGTGATATGTAGGGTTGCCTAACAACAGTTTAATCATTGGGGAAATTGCATAAAACAATGCCCCAGGACAACTCAACAACCCTTTTTTTGCCTATGATGAAATCAAATTTTGAAGAAAACGGTGAATTGATGTTTAAAATTTAAATTGAAATATATATTTTTTAAAATTTTGTAAATACTGTTTCTATAGAAATCACAACGAAATTTTTTTTTATTTGTGTATTTTAAAAATTTAAGGGTTTATTTTGCATTAAAAATTAAAATTTAAAAAAAAGATCTTTCCTTACCTTTAAAATTTTTAATTTTTCATACACCGCTGAAATAAATTTTGGACGAATCTATTATAATTGACTTAGGACTCGTACATAAATTGTAGATATTTAAAATATTCCCCCGACAAATAACGCAGAGTTTTTTAAAGTTTTGCTTTACAGGGATTTCTGATCTTGAAGGTTTTTTTTTGAATTTCTCCCAACCATCCCCAAAAGGGTTTATCGAAAATTAAAAGACTTATAAAGGGTTCAGGGTCTTCTCTGAAGTTTTTTCAATAAAGTATTGAAAGCTCAAAATCATTTCAAAACCCCTGCTTAACCCTTTCTGCCCCTTCTTTTATTTTATTTACTATATGTTTTTCATATCACAGAAAAAAGGAAAAAAAAAGAATAATTCGTGTATAGCTCAGTAGCAGCCATTTCCAACTATCGTCCTGAATAATTCAAGAACTTTTTAATTGAATTAATCATTTTAAATTAAAGTACCCCAGCAGCTTCAAGACTAGATTCCCAATAAAAAGAAGCCACTTGAAACCACAAATTTTGACCAATATAAATCCCGTTAATGAACCAGACAAGGTAACGCTTTTTTCAGGGTAAAAAAGTACATCGGGTTTTCCTGACCGAACATTGACCAAAGGGAAATTTTTGTATAAATGTGAATTTTTTGTGTTTTAATTTATCTCGCTTATATGAAAAAATTAGTTGATTAGCCAGTTTTTTCCCATGTTTAGCTCTTTAAAAAAAAACAGGCAAGGTAAACAATACAAATAATTGATTAATTACAGCCACATAGTCAAGAATATTTTTTTAGTAAATGTCAACTTAAATTTGCGTTTATGATCCCCTTTTTTTTTTTTCTTTTTAAAAATTTTCAATTAAAAATTTGGTTTATCAATCTAGCCTTTTTAAATTATTAACTATCCGAAAAATTAATTTAAACACTATTAAGAATATAATGCGTCCATTCTAAACTTAGCTTTTTAATTATTTAAAATATCCCAAATTAATTAATCCATTTAAAAATTAATCTCGCATTCTAATCTTACTTTTAATTATTATACTACCTGATAAATAATTTTACATTAAAAATATAACGTCGATTCTAAATTAATACTAAAAACAAAAAAACCGATGTATATCATTTACGCTTTAAAAGCCCAATATGCGTTTTTTAAAAAGTAAATTTTTTCACATATAGCACAAAAGGGTTTAAAAAAAATTTTTAATTTATTTTTTAAAAACTTCACTCCTTAAATACCACAAAAGAAAAACAGTTACTTAAGGGGGTAATCACCATGAGAGAGAGCGCGGCCTTTTCCCTTTTTTACCCGATTTACTAAAAAAACTATTCACATAGTTTAATCAGATTGTACACTGTAAAGACAATTTTCCTTTTAAGGTTTATTTTTATCATATTTACCCAACCCCTTCAAAATTTTAATTTTTTAAAAAAAAATTGAAAGAACCTGCTAAAAAAAACTGGCTTGTCTTGAAATGTAGAAACTTAGGCAAAAGGTTTTCTTGTATTACAATAAACACATTTTTCTATATTTAATATAAATTTTAACCAAGTTAAATGTTTAAAAATTTTTTAACGCTTGTTTTAAATGATTTTTTACAGATCGTATTTTTTTGGTTTAATGTAGTTTTTTTTTAAAAAAACTGCAGACAAGGACACACCAGTAAAAATATTGAGAAAAATTACCTTTAATTTTCAAATCATATTGTTTAAACAAAAAAAAATGATACAGTTTTTTTTTTAATGCAAAAAGTTTTGTGGTGCTGTATGCTGGATTAAACGTATAGGGGGAACAAGATGAACCCTCGTGAAAAACAAGGGGTTTATGCCCAACGTTCACTGCGACTACCAAGGTTTTCAGGGAAAAAATCAACTCACTACGATCTTTAAAATCTTGTGGGAATACGATATTTTTGCAATGGAAGCCCTTTGTGTAAAAAGAGATCAATAAAAAAAAAAAAAAAACACTTTATTTCTCAACAACAAAGAAAAATAAATGTTCTGCTCTTGTGAAATGATTTTTTTTTTAAAAAGGGGTTTTGAATTTTAAAACGTTTATGCAGAAAAATACCATTTTTAAAACTGTATGGAGAGCGGTGGAATCCCGCAAAATTGGGCAATAACGTACATCCTCTACACTCACTTTGTTCACTTTTGGGAAAATACTTATCATGGATACTCTAGCGGTTTTTTAGGTGAACAAATAGCGTAATCCAGAAAACAAGTGGCCCTTTTTTTGTATGTAATCGTTGTTTTTATATTTTATTATTTTGCTTACTATTTTTAATAGTATTTTACAAAGGTAAGTCCATTCGAATGTATATTTACTATTTTTCATAACATCTACAAATAGAATCTTTTTTTTTCAAGAGTCTATACCCTAAAAATTTTCCCTTCAAATAACACAATATTTTTTTAAGAGGTAAAAATGGGGAAACGGTTTTTGGGTATTCCGCACTTTAGAAGGGGGATTCCCGCACATGTGCAAATTTCCCCCCAAAAACGTTTCTTACGGCAAAAAAAAATAAGATTTTTTTTTTTATATATTTTCCCCAAACCTACCGTAAAACATGAGATTTAAAAGTAAACATTTAAAAAAATTGAACACAAAAGTATTTTTACTCTATGTGTATTTTTTTAAAAATTAAATGTTTATTTTAAACAAGTTCGGCATCTTGAATTATATTTAGACCAATAACTGGGGTAACATCACATAATTGAAAAAACAAGTATTGACATTAAAAAAGGAAATTGTTTTCGTTCTTTAATTAGTTATTTTCAATATTTAAGACCTAAAATTTTAACCAAAAATCCTAAAAACTAAATATATAAAATGTACAAAAAAAAATCATTTACAAACATCGTGAAATTTAAAAAAAAATTGCATTGTTAAAATACATTTAAAAACGAACCCCTATCTTGAAAATTTTTTTTCTGGATATTTAATAGTAACTTTTTTTTATTTTTTTTTGGGTATTTAACGTGACTTTTTGAAAACCCAAATGATTTATATTACCACACACGATTTCACAAAAAAAACGTAAGACCAAAAAATTTTTTCTTGAAAGGGACTTTCACATAATTCCAGGGGCCTTTTACAACCACAATTGAGATGGGGTCAACGCTTTACTTCCCCCCCAAAAGGAAGTTTTGCTACAAATTTTTATTTATAAATTAAAATTCCGCCCCCCTCAGCTGGGTTTTAACCCACGCCATCGGGTCCCAGGCGAGTCAAACCATCGATAATTTTTATAGGAGAATTGATTTATATCAATTTCATAATAATGTATTTACTTTTTTCCATTCTAAGGTTTTTAATTTTTATTTTTTTTAATAATTATTGGTCTGCATATTTAAATTTGTAACCAACACAAACGTTTATAAATAGCTATATATATAATGATATATATATCATATAAAATTTTGTATACATAAATCAAAACCAATTTTTTATTTGCTATATTTTTTGTGCCGAGAAAAGGGAAAAAAAAAAAGGGGAAGGACTGGAGACGTGAAGAAAGAAGCCTTAAAAGTAATAAGAAGTTTGGGAAAAATGAAGCAGTATACAGGGCATTAGAATCTTTTTTCTACTCTAAAGAGGGGTTTAGAAAAAAAGCTATTTTCTGAGAAAAATAAAAAGCACTGCAAGCTTTTATTTTGAGGCTAAAGTATAAAGAATATCCCCTTACTTCAAAAAATCGCTTTTTTTAATTTTCAAGTAAAAAAAACTACCACACAATTTTTAACACCCCCTTTAAAAACTGCTGGTAAAGACTGGGTCAGCGGGTCTCTGCGGGAAAACTAGAAACAGCCTCGAAACCAAGGGGAAAAAGCGGGTGAATTTTAGGTTTCAATAAGCATCGGCATGAATTTTTCTCAAATTGGAAGGGGTAATGGAAAAATACAAGTTTCCTGGCTCAGAATCTATAAAAAGGAGAAACGGGAATCTCAACTGTTAAACCCCCAAAAAATTTGGACCTAAGGGGGAAAAAGGGAAATAGATCCAACAACTGGGAAAAGCAAAAATACACCATATGTCTCTATGATGCAAGTGAAGCTTTTTACCTCCTATGTTTATTTTCCCGATTTAAAGATGAGTCATACACTGCCAAAGGGGGCAAAAGAATTTTTATCAGTTCTAAGATGGCTGGATTTAAGAAGAGCTGTACATTTTGGGTTTAACATTTCGCGAAAAGTATGAACCAACAAAAACGAAACCCGTTTTTTCTAATCATTGATAATCATGGAAAATCCAAATCACAAAGGCTTTTACATTTTGTCGAGATAAAAATCGTAGTCTACCCTTCCCCCACACAAAAACACATAGACCCAACCTCTGGACCTTACCTTTATTGGGGCCCCGAAAACTGCTTATAACAGAGAGTGTGGTTTTTCTCTCAAAATCTTTCCCTTAAGGAAATACGACTTTTTGAATTGTTTTTCCCCTTTTTTAAAAAGCTTAATAAGGGGAGCAACAAGAAAAAGGATACCGGCTATTCCTCGCCAGGAATTTTTCCACTTACCCCAAAAAAATTCACGGGAGAAGTCTTTGCACCACAGCAAAGCCCCAAGAAGAAGAAGAGTTTTTAGGAAAAAAGTTCAGGAAGTATAGCAAAACAGTGCTGTTCAAAAATAAAAAAAGTGGACACTCAACAACCATCACTTCAAAAATGTTTCTGTTTTAAAATTTACACCAATCTAGCTTTAAAAACCTCAAAACGGCCACGTTCATCAAAACGAAAAATGTTTACTTTACAGCAACGCCCATGAAAAAAAAAACTTGAAAAAACAATTTCAAGTTTAAAAAATAAAAAAATAAAAGAAAATAGAAAGAAGCAAAGAAAAAGGAGAACAAAAAAAGGAAATGCAGAAAAGGTTTAAATTAAAAACAAAGAACAATTAATAAAAAAAATAAAAAATTTTTTGGTTGGTGCGAAAAAAAAACTTCCCCCAAAATGCCAGAGAAGGGGAAATTATCAAATCTTTCGATGGGGCCCAAACTGGGGAAATTGGACCTGAATCTTCATTAGTTTTCCTATTTTAACAATTCAGAATCTAAATTTTTTGCTTTAAAGAAATTCAGGGGGAACAAAGTTTTAGTTTAGGGTGTTTTTTGTTTGGGTTGGGTACATCTGACTGAGTGCGCGGAAAGAGCAAAAATTTTGTTTGTGACTTTTTTCCCCAAAAAGTAAAAAAAATTAATTTAAATTGCCCCCTTTTTATACCTATAAAATGTACTAGTTTTTTTTTCTATTTTATATTTTTTTGTTTTTTCGTTTAGACATTTACAAGTTTTTTATAAATTAATACAAGGTTAATTCTTTTTAAATTTATTTGTTGTAATTTTCGCAAAGTATATTGTAAATAAAAACAATAAAACCCAAATTTTACGGTATTTCCCACTCTGTAGCGGGGGGAAATTTACCTACGAGGGGGGACAAAGCCCCCATAGAACGTTTTCTATTTTTAAATTTAAATTTAAAAAAAAAATGCTAGGTTCATAACAAAGTAATGCACCGAAATTGAGTATAAAAAACAAAGTTTTTCATGATATTTACTAAAATTTAAAAGACAAATGAGAACATAGCAAGTATTGTTTTGGGATAAGTGTGCGGGTTTCCCCCCCACCCTAATTTTAAAAAATTTATTAAATTTAAAATCAGGGGCCACCACACACCACACACACACACACCCCACACACACACACACACACACACACCACAGGGAATCAACAGCTCCCCAAAGTACGTTTCCCCCTCAAGCCGTACAAAAGTGAAAGCGGTATTTCACGAGGAGCACCATCTGTCGTTAAAATCAAATATCTAACACCGATCTTACTACCCAGTCTTCTAATATTTTTAACAATATTTTAAAATTATACCTGAATTTCTGAAATTTTTTGGGGATTGTAAATATTTAATTTTTCCGTAACCATGCAAAACAATCTCATATTCAAAATCAGATGTGAACACACGAAAAAAAAAATAACCGTTTCCCAATGGGGGAACCGTCGCTAACAGAACCTTTTATGGATGCTACATACTTGGCATAAACCCAACTACGACACGCTTACCACAGAGCTCTTGATTCAAGAGATTTGGGCCTTTGGCAAATAAAATTCTGTAAAAAGCGACAACCAGAATATTTACACACACACATTAGCAATCAGAAATTGGGAAATGGCTACTATCAATCTCCTCCAGCTCTGAACCCACGCCGCCCGACGAGATTTGACTGCTTGTACCAAATGGGAACTCCAGCATATGCAACAAAATGATTGACACCAACTGGGTTAACCCAAAAAGATCCTAAAAATTTTATCCTTACTAAAGAGATTTTAAAAACCACAAAATTACGATAAAACCCAACGGGATAAGACGCGGTGCTGAATTGGTTTTTTTTGCTTTCTTCTCACTCCCCGTTTAAACATACACGAAAACCAAAATTTGAGGGAAATGTCCCAAATTTTCACGGAGGGGGAATTTTGATGAAAAAATATAAAACTTTATAAAAAAATTTATAATTTCATTTAAGCCGAAACATATAAATTAGCCATTAAAAATCAAGACAAGATTAGAGGGAAAGGGACCCCCATTTCCACTAGGGAGAATGGAAAGTCTGTTAAAAACCTTCCGGAAACCCATCAGGGTGGCAATATACATGCAAACATTGCCAAGCTCAAAGTGTAAACATTAATCTTTTGCAAACAAAAATTATTTTGGGGGGTAGGGGGAACCCGATACTTTTTAATATTTTCATTTCCCCCCGTTTTTATTGCTTAAATGATTTTTAAGATAGGGGTCAAATCATAAAACTTTTAAATGAATCTCGTGTACCCGCATTTGCGAGATTTACTGGGCCAAAAAATAATTTTCGACAAATTTGAACCCAAAATTTGTGTTTTTCGATCTATCAGCCCACCTCCCACTCGTGTACCCCATTTTTCGCGTCCCTTGTAAATAAAAAAAATCAAAAAATCATTTATTTATGTAAAAAAATGACAACAATTTTTCTCTTTTTCCCAAAAATTTCATCCGATTAAAAGTAAATTGCACTATTTACACAAAATCATCGTTACAAAAAGAAAAAAAAAAAAAGTACTTTTTAATTTTAGAAAACTTAATTTACTTTATTATTAGCACCCCCCCTCTTTCAACCCTTCGGGTTTTTTTCCACTTACCTAATGTGAATGGTAGGGGATTGTGAGATGAAATAAGGGCTACAGTTTAACGTGGAATCCGAACCCCCGGGAGGGCCCGGCATTTCCCCCATTTACAAAATCTGTCTAGGGAAGGAAGGGGTTTGGGAAAAAAATAAAACTTGCAGGGGCCGATGATTTAACCCCGGGGCCCCAGCACAGAAATCTGACACATTACCCCTAAAACCACCAGTCACCCCTTTAAATTTTCGTTATTTTAAATTAATATATAACAGGTAATTTTAAATATGTTTTCATTTTTTATCAAAACTTTATCTTTTACCCTGTTGGCAACCCAAAACCCAAAAAATATATTTTCGAACTGGAATCCAGAAAAAAACTATCTAACGGAAATAGCTTTCCCCTCTCCTCACAAACCACCGTTATATCGTCACAATTTAAACCTCATGTCGCTGCCATTTTTCGGAGATTGTACTAGTTCTTTTTTGAAAATATGGCGTTTGTTTTCAGTTTATTCCGAAAGAGTAAACTTAATTCTTCCCCCTTCATTATGACGTGTTTGCGGGGTTTTGTACGTTTTACAGAACAGCAGACCTCCGAAAGCCTGTTTCACACATTAAAGTGAGAGAGAGACAAAGCCATATGTACAGTGCCAAGGGGCACGGGTTTGGGCCAACAAAGGCTGAAAAAAGATTTTAAAACCTTCTTGGACTCAATTTTTGTAGTTGTACTAGGGTTATTTATTAGACAAAAACTTTTGGGGAAAGGTCCCGGGAAACAGTTCCCCACATGGGTTTAAAAAAATATGATTTAATTTTAAAGGGGTTTTTAACCCTTTTTGGTTTTTGTCCTAAAATTTTTCAACTGCATTTATTAAAACACAACACACACACACTTTTTTTTTTTTAATGTTTTTTTCAGCTAAAGCAATTATGAACATATTATATTAAACCAAAAGTAATTTTTTTTCATTTTTTAAAATATGAGTTAAAGTTTCGAAATTACCAGGGGGAAACCCAAGGGCAATTTTTCCATATCCCCCCCCAAAGCAATGCGGGCTCGTTTCATAATGCTGGTTTTTTTCAAAGCATTTTTGTAAAATAAAAAAATTTAAAATACCAAAAGTAAATTTTATATTTTTAAAGAAGAGTTTGAGGTAAATCTTTTTAGGGGAAAAATAGGGAAATTTTTTTTACTCACCCCTCCAAAGCAAATGCTGACTCACTTCCGTAATGTTGGTTTTTAGTTTTAGCAATTATGTAACAAAATTTTATTAAATTTCCAAAAGTAATATACTTTTTTAAAGAAAAAAATTCGCGAAATTTTTTTAACCGGCTTATTTTTTACATGGGTTATAGTTGAATTGGGGGACCGGGAAAAGGGGGGGGAAGGCCTCCCACTGCCGGTGGCTACAAGTCCTCCTCCCCCACATGGCAAAGGGGCACCGCCACGACCTAAAGGGGGCGGTGCTCCGGGGGCCCGGGCCGCAGTGAGGGAGAAGGAGAGCGGGGGTTGTCCCCCCAACCTGTCAAGCCGGGGAATTTTCAGATATGGGGGGGTGGGGCATTTCAGCCCCCCCAACCGGGATTTGTGGGGCCCGGGAAATCAGGGTTAAAGGGGGGGCAAAAGGGACAAATGACGTCCCCCATTCGTAACGGGAAAAAGAGATTAAACCAAATTGGGGGCGGGGGTTTTTTTTAATAGGTAAGAAAAATTTCCGTTTCATCTTGGGGGCTCCAGCAAGCGTTTATGAAAGCAAAAAACTTGGGGTTGAAGAACAAATTACAAATTTTCTTTTTAAAATTTGGCTGCATGACCATGGCGTTTGCGCCGAAGAAACGGTCGATTTACTTTTTAATAGCCCTGACCCCACGCTGACTACGGTAAGGGCTCATTTAGAAAGAGGGGGAATCGGGTATACCACGAGCTGTGCTTGATAACTTTAAAATCGCGTTTTTGCAAAATAATGTATGTTTTTGAGTACAAACACCACTGTACGTTTTAAAATCACCTTTTTTAAAGGGGCCTCGCGGGATGTACGGGTTTTTTGGATAACTCGCTCCCGCTACACATAAGCCGTAATAACAAAGGGGTCATTACGATTAAAATGGCGACACACTTTGTCTTTCCGGCCTTGTTGTCGCCAAAGCTTATGTTAATAAAAAAACCAAAGTAAGGACTGAACACCTTTTAAAAAATCAAAAATGGGCATCTTTTTCAAAAACTCAAAGCAGAGGGAAAAAATCCGTGTGCCGAATAATCTTTTGAAAGTTGGGGGGAATAACCAGCGAAACAATTCAAAATACCCCCTCCGTTTAAAAATCACATTTTTTTAGGGAACTTGGGGGGACAGCTTTTAAGGGGCCACTCCCCCGAACATTCCTTTGAGGTCGGGGTTTGTAAATTTTACGACGAAACAAAACCATTTGATGTTTAAAAGATTCTGACGCCCAAAAATTTAAATCTCGTACTTTTTTCCGCAATGCCTGTGCCTTCAACACAAAGAACAGCACAAATGTAATCCCAGTAAAATGGCTACGCAAATGGTCTGCATAAAGGGAATCTTGACCGTAAATATTTGGGCGTTTTTTCAAAAAACAGTAGTTTTGATAACCATAAACGTCCCGGGGTTTTTTAAGGTCACATTCGGTCGTATGTCAAAAAGTTTTGTGAGATCTTGGGCAATTTTTCAATATGGAAATACAAATTATTCACACAGGTTTATTAAACTTTTTGTGAGTATGCGATACAATCGTCCTTCGGGGAATTTTTTTGTTATAAGAAGAAATCCCAATCCAACCGTCACTGGAAAAGACCATTTCATGATTGATCTATATTTTGAATGCCGGCAAGAAACTCTTCTTCAAGGTGTGGTCCACACTACTTTCACGAACTTAAACTCTTGTCGTACAACGTGTTGCAAGGCCCTTTCAATCGATGTAACTGACCATCATTTCACCGAACACGGGGGGCGATAGGACCGTATTTTCAAGGGTAATTACAATGGCACACTTTTTCGGTTTTAAGCAAAATTAAAGAAACAAAATTTAAGGATATCCCCCCTAGGCATAATCAAAAGGCATGAGGGAATTTCATTTTAAAAATATGGGGGCTGTTAAAATTGAACCCAAGCTCAAATAAGGGGGAGAAAATCATATCTACGCGTTACGGCCCCTCCACTTTATTACTCGCTAAATTCTCCCGATGTCATTGTCCAAGATCCCCAAACTTTCGCTTGGACAAATTTGGCCATGGACTTTCCTAATTGGTTTAATAAAAAAATAAAGAGGGGGTTATGAGGTTCCCCTTGCTGCCAAAGAGGACTCGGTACGGGAGATGTCTTTTTTGGGAAATGACATTTGAGAAGTGGATGACGCTTTGGTAAAAAACTTTATTTTTTTGATTTTAACCGCTATTTGGAACTGTATTGCGTGAAAGATGTAGAGTCCTAGGAATCTTCCTGCATTTTAGAGACTCCTATCAAAAACCCAAAGGTGGACCCCTTTCAAGAGGCGGTACTCGCAGGACGGCCAGGGGTTTTAAACACAAGTCACTAGGGAAAAATAATGTCGAAAAATCCAAACGGAACCCGGTGCAACCAACTTTTATGCCCCGGGGGGGGTTTTAAAATTTTTTTACCCAATAAGCAGTGTTTATTTTGGGGAAAAAATTTTTTTTAAAATTGTTTAAATTTGTAATTTTGTTAAACAAAATCCCCCCCAATTTTCCAATTTTAAAGGGAATTAAAAAAAGCCCAAAAACCAGGAAGTGTAATGAAGCCATGGCTTGCTTGGAAAACAAAGAAACCCGTTTAACGGGTTTTTAAGATGTGGGGGTACTTTTAAAGCGAGAAACGCACAGAAAAAGGGTTTAAACAATTTGTACTCCAGCACGAAATGTACGCAAAGGGGCCACTCAAACCCCGGGGCGCATTCTGTTGCGAGTACAAATTGTATCAAACTCTTCCACGAAGCGACCTTTCTTGTGGGGAGAAGATCAAGTACTTGGGGTTTTTTTAATTGTATCCTTACATTTGCAAGTACGAAAAATATCACAAGCCACCCCAAAATTCACTTTGGAACAAATTTTTCCGCATAGATCAATAGAAGCATACCCAAAATTTACCGTACGCCTCTTTGGGAATTTTTTCATCCCGTAAGGGCCACACGGAAACACGACAAGTTTAATTTTTATCTTGTCAGGAAATGCGGTAGGAAAAAAACCAACGCGGTCAGCACAACGACAAAAAAGATCCCTGGGGGACAGGCGTATGGGGATTGAGAATACTGAAAGCCGTTGAGAAATGCACACCGTTGAAGCAGTACACAAGTTGGGGGGGACAATGTACCGTTTACAAACGTCAGACACGTAGCGGATTGTTTCACGGGACATTGATCTTTTTTTTGAAAATAAAAAGAAGCCCTTGGGGTTTGAGGGCGACCTCACAAATAAAAATAAAATTCATTTTAAATTATGAGGAAAGGGGAAAAAAAAACTCATTCGGCTTAATTTGTTCCCAAAACTCCGGTCCCGCTCTCTGGCTAAAATATTTGTAAATTCGCTATGGAAAAGATTGGGAAAACCCGAATTTTTAACACGTAGCCGTTTCAACGACTATCAGGGCACCCACAATACTTTACGGATCCACATCACCGTGGGGGCAGAGTCATTTAAAGAAATTATAGGTTATGTTTATAATTACAAAGGGTCGCGGACCGTTTTCGGGCCCCAACCCTAACACGAGTGGTGGTGGTGGCATGCACAAAAGACTGCTAAGGGAGGTTTACTTTTACACATCCTTGAAAAAAGGGGGCAACCGTTTTGTTCACGATACAATAGCGTTCTATTCAGGGAAAGCCCCGGGGAAGGGGTCCACAGACCGGGAAAATTTTTAGTTG